>PVLA01006379.1:0-125254 GCA_004027455.1 Hydrochoerus hydrochaeris | reverse complement strand
AAGACACTGCACACCAGTCTGTGAGTGAATCTGAATCTGCTTTATTTTTTAGAAGCTGGAATATATATTTGCTAACCTTGGCAGCAACCCCCAGCCCCAAGTAGGAAGCGCCCCAGGCCCAGGGCCAGGCAGAGACAATCCCAAGCAATAGGTATTAATTAACCTCAACCCCAAGCAGGGAGCACCCCAGGCTCAGGGCAATAGGTATCAATTAACATCTCAATCTTGTTACTTAGCTTGGGAAATGTAAGCCGATGCACCTGGATGCCTGCAGGAGGGAGAGATGTGTGAGGCTATTGTGCCGCTCCCTACATTGTTTCCCTTATCACTTATGGGAGCATGGCAGTCCCTGTGAGGACAGCACCTGTCTTAGGTCAAGGACTCTTCATATGAACCTAACCAGGCCTTACCCGTCATGGGCCTGCAGGACAGCAATTGGTCCTGTGCCTGTCTTAGGCAGCTGGTGGCGTAACATATGTGTCCTAGTTGCCCGTCTTTGGCTACCTGTCCAGTGTCTCAAGGCACTTGTCTCACAGGAACCCCGCAAATCCTCCTCCATGAGCTCTCCCACCCAAAGCTCCCGCATAAACTCTCTCACACTACTCACAGAAGGTAAAATTTCACAACCAGTCCTCACAAAGGGGTTATCTAGAGGGCCTCCAGCAACCCCCCTGGAGTCTCCACCCTCGACTCCATATTGAGCATTACACGAAAATATATATATGTGAATTACACAAATTACAATTATCAGTACAAAACATTCCAAGATCCCCGCGCCCAATTCCCACATGCGGTGTCCTTTTCCTGGAGAAGCGATTGTCACAAGGCATGGATGGACTAGGACACGGCATGGACAGAAAAGGGCGCTGCAGTTGGTACAATACTAGTCTATGTAGACTACAGATCTTACTCAGTTTTCACCAGATTTATATCCATTCCGTGTGTGTGTGTGTGTGTGTGTGTGAGTGTGTATGTACATAATTATATGCAGTTTGGTCCCATTTTGTAGCTGCTGCTACAATCAAGATAGACATTTTCATCACCACTAGGCTGGAGATTTAGCTCAGAGGCATAAGCGTTTGCCTGGCAAGCATGAGGTCATGAGTTCAATCCTCAGTACCAAAAAAAAAATTAAAAAAAAATGTGGCTGGTTCAAATATTTCATCACCACCAAGAAACTTCCTTGTAATTTATCATACCCTATAGTCATACCCACTGTATTGCTATTCTCTGGCACTACTAATCTGTTCTCTATCACTATAGTTTTACTGTTTGTAAATGTTCTATAAATGGAATGTTATGTATAGTATGTAACCTTTTGCAATTGGCTTTGGTTTTTTTCACTAAGCCTGCCCACTTTGAGATCCATTGAGGTTATTACATGGGTCAGCAGTTCTTTTTAGGGTTTTGTTTTGTTTTGTTTCTGAGACAGGGTTTCACTATGTAGTGCAAGGTGGCCTTGAATTCACTTTTGTAGCCCAGGCTGGCCTCAAACTCACAGCAATCCTCCTGCCTCAGCCTCCTGAGTACTGGGATTACAAGTGTACACCACCACATCCAGTCCTAATAGATCACTTTTAAATTGATGAATATAGCTCTGCAGGCAAGCAAAAGGTCCTGAGTGTGATTCCTTATGCCCAAAAAACAAAACAATAAATTGATGAAGAATATCCTATTACCAGAGTATAACTATTCACACATTGAAGGACATTGAAGTTGTTTCCAGTTCTTATTCAACTATAAGTAAAACTGCTGTGAAAATCTGTATACAGTTTTTATGTGAACTTAAGTTTTTATTTTTCTGGATTTATATGCCCAAGCATGTACCTGCTAAGTCTTTTGGTAAATGTATGTGTTTTGTTTTATAAGAAACTGTCAAACTGGGCCAGGGATATAGCTCAGTGGTATATGTGCCTGCCTGGCAAGTGCAAGGTACTGAGTTTGATTCATGGTTCAAAAAATTGTCATACTATTCCAGAGTAGCTATGCTACCTAGCATTCTCACCAACATGTTATGAGCCATCCAAATTATATCTTCACTTATCTTTGGTATTATCTCTATTTTTTATTTTAGCTGTTCTAATAGGGAGGTATTTTCAATTTACATTGAAATTAATTTTAAGAATATATTTTGTATAACCCCGTATATATCTTAATACATAATCAGAATAATCATATTAATGAGACACTGCACATTCTTCTTGTTGTTTTAAGGCTTTGAAACCCAAAGTATTGTACATTTAAACACAGTCAAGACCAATGAGTCACATTTTAACTGCTAGTGGCTAGTGGCTATCCCCAGTGAACAGCACAGTTCCAGAGTGACTAACATCTGTATTAAGTTACTAAAAAGTATTTATCTCCTCCTTACAGGAAATATAACTTTATTTTTCACAGGAAAGGAATAACAAAACATGCTTTTGATTATCATCCCCTTCCAGAGCAACTAGATGAATCTTCCTCTGCCAGTGACAGTCATGAAAAAGACAGAAGTTCCCAAAGGTAATAACTCAAAGTGTACTTGTTTGATTATTGCACTTGCTAGTGGCAAAGGTTTTGTTTTTTGGTTTCAAGCCTATGCTGATAAAATAAAAACAAGAATTTTCATCACCTTCGGAGGCTGAGACAAGAGGATCACTTGAGCCCAGGAAGTCAAAGCCAACCTGAGCAACGTAATAAGACCTTATCTCAAAATTCAGTCCATAAATAAATAAGTTTTCAGTACCATTTAATTTTCACTCTGGAACCACTAATAGCAACAATATCATACTTGTTGCCTAACCTCTGAGAAATAGTACTCCAAAATAGGAACATGGAGCCAAGTGGAGTCCTAGGATTTTTAACCCTTGTACTGACATTTATTAGCTGGGTAACACTGAGCAAGTTACTTACTTTAAAATATACCTTTTTTAGGGTGTTGTGAATATAAATGAGGTAAAGTATGTATGTAATATCTGACATAATGTTTGGCATATAGTAAGTGCTGAGTAAATATTAACTACAGTTATTGTAAGAAATAGCATAGAGGAGGTTATAACTTTAGAGAGGGTTCTGAGAAGCATTATGCCATCATGGAAAAATGTAAAATCATAAAATCTAGTTTTAAAACATGGAACTGAATGTCAGAGTATATGTTTTTTATATGGAGTTAATTGAGCTGTACATCTCTAGGTTAATATCATAAAAATAGTTGGTAAACTATAAAAGTACCACACAAATTCATTTACTACTATTAATATTTCTGAAATCTCTTTTTTGTTTTCTAGTACTGGGACTTGAATCCAGGGCTTATTTTGACAGACATCCCCAGCCCCTTTATGATTTTTTGAGACAGGGTCTTGCTAAGTTGCCCGGGTTGGGCTCAAATATGTGATCCTCCTGCCTCAGTCTCTCAAAATGCTGGGATTACTGGCATGCACCACTATACCCAGCTCTGAAATATCTTTAGTTGTCAAGATTATATGTTATAGGTGGAGTATTAAAATATTCATCATAAACTGACTAGAATTATTTGGAATGAATAGCATCAATTCTATGGAAATTAGGTAAGGCTTTTATAAGATGCTTTAATTTCCAGATCTGCATTTATTTTTGTCTCTGTGGATGTAAACATCTGCTTATCATCTGCTATGCTGCTGAGTAGTTAATACTGCAGAAACTTGAGGAAATATGAGAATTTTTTTTTTCTCTCATCTTCCCAAATTATGCATTTAGTGAATCCGACATCACCCAAGAATCACCTTTTACATCAACTGACACTGGAAATTCGAGGTCTGCTTTTCCAAGTTATACAGGCACAGGGATCTCTACAGAAGGCAGTTCGGACTTCTCCTGGGGATATGGTGTGAGTTGTGTATTATCATCTGATGGCATTCTTGGGAGACTATTTTGGGTGTTAGGGTTTGTATATTTCATTCTTTCATTTTCCTGCATTGTTTCTATACATTTTAAATTTACCACACTCTGTTATAGTTGTAAAGAAGCATCGATCCTCACCTTATGCCATTATTTGCTTTGTTTTACAGATACAGTAGGCAAGCCTAGGAAATGCTTACTGGTTGAGTTAAACAGCTGCAGGTTGTACAGATTTGGGCTCTGGTGCTAGTGAACCTGTCCACCACTTGTTAAATGAAAAAAATCAGGTTAAAAGTAGTATGCATAGTATGGTTCTAATTTTATTTTTATATATAGTTTTTGCATATATAGAGTCTGCCAAAAAAATACATGCATCAGGAAAATAAAAATCTGTATAGATATTTTAATATTAAACATATTGAAATATCATGTGATTAACAGAAGTTACCTTTGGCCTGTACATTTTTAAGAGGTGCTCAAAGTGGTGGCCATTAGCTTCCAGCAGTTATGGCGAACTGCTAAAGTATGCATACATTTTTTTTTTTTGGACATTTATGAAGAAAGGAGGACTCAAGTGTGTTATTAAGTCACTGTTATTTAGGTGATAAGTGATTTTTATTTCTTTTTCCACTATCTCCCATTATAAAATATTTTAAAAGATTAGTAACCTTAAAAGGTATTTTTTGTGGGTTTTTTTTTTTTTTTTTTTTTGAGACAGGATCTCGCTGTGTAGTTCAGTCTGACCTTGAACTCCTTATGTAACCAAAGCTGGCCTCAAACTCACAGCAATCCTTCTGCCTCAGCCTCCCAAGTGCTGGGATGATAGGCATGCACCACCAAAATAATGGCCAAAAATAAATTCAAAAGACAAATTTTATACATAATTTTATCACCTTGATGCAATAGGTATTTTTAATTTTTATATCTTTCAGTTTACATTTAATTTGGCTGTTATAAAAATGGTTTACATAAGAGTATTATGTTCTATTTTTTTTTACTTAATACTACTAGGTGTACATACTATTTTGTGGTTTACTTGTTTCATTTATCTTTATTTCATAGGTGTTTACTGCTTCCATATTAGTTCATTTGAATATTATGTAATATTTCTTTGGATTAATATATCACATTTGGAATTTTCCTTTATTATCTGATACTGGGATTTTCAGTATTTAAGAAATAGTTATTGAGCACATTTGTTGTCTCTGTAGTTGGCCCTGAGATAACAAGGTGCTAGAGAAACATAGCGGGAGTTCACCTTGAGTAAAGTTATCAGGTAAGGTAGATTTAAGACTTAAAGATTGAAAAGTTAACTATATGAGTGTGAGAAAGGAAGCTTCCCACACAGATAAACAGCAGCATATGCAAAAGAACATAATTCTGAAGGAAAGTGCATAGCATGTTCTTGAAACTGAAAAAAAGATCAGAGTGGGTGGAGGATGGTGAACCAGGGATAGAAAAGCACAAGTGCTATCACACAGTAAGCAAGAGATTATGTAAGGCTTTGTAGGCCATGGGAAAGAGTTTAAGTTTTATCTAAGGAAATTTGATGCCTTATCAGAAAGATTTAGTGTACCAACTATACATTTTTATCACTTTTTTTTTAGAAAAATAATTTTATTATTTGTATAAAGCCTTGGGAGATAAAGCCATTTGTAATTTATTTACATCTTTTACTTCATTAAATTGCTTTGGTGACCACAATTCTCATTTAAATAATTAAAGACACAAATTCAAGTAGTTGAATAAAGCAGTAAAGTCTTGTTTTTCAACAGAAGTGCATTTAAAAATATTGTATCAGAAGAATGTTTCTTACTCATTATTTTCAAGATACCATCACTTCTTTCTATATTGTGATTAGTATCTCTCTTTAAATTTATAAATATTGGGCTGGGGATTTAGCTCAGCGGCATAAGCACCTGCCTTGCAAGCACATGGTTGTGAGTTCAATCCCCGGTACTGATAAAAAAAAAATTTTTTTTATAAATATCAGTGTGTATATATAGCTCAGTGGCACAGAGTCTGCCTGACAAGCGCAGGGTCCTGAGTTTGAGTCCCAGTACCAAATAAATAAACAAACAAATTTACAAACATCATATGGATGTTTCTCATTTCCTTGCTTTCCTTTTGGTATTTATTGTATAATGAGTTTTTAAAAATATTCAGATCCAATTGTCTTTTCACTAGTCAAGATTTCCTCTGTAAGCTGGGGATTTAGCTCAGTGGCATAAGCGCCTGCCTTGCAAGTGTGCAGTCGTGAGTTCAATCTCTGGGGGGAAAAAAGATTTCCTCTTTAGAAAAATAGAATATTACAATGTTCTCCATAGCTTTTTCCCCCCTGATTCTTAGGACTGAGCCCTGGGGTGCTCCAGCTCTACCACTAAGTTATAGCCCCAGCTCTTTTTTTTTTTTTTTTTTTTTTTTTTTTTAGGCAGGGCCTTGCTATATTACCCAGGCTGGCTTTGAACTTATAATTCTCATACCTCTGCTTCCTGAGTAGCTGGGATTATAGGCAAGCATCACTGGCTTCTTCACAGCTTTTTTCTTCTGTCTTCCTTGGGGCAGGGGATCTAACCAAGGGGCTTGTGTGTGCTTTGCAAGTGCTCTACCACTGAGCTGAACCACCAGCCTGGACTTTTTGTAATGGATGAAGTTGGTATGGATTAAGTTTTGATGTGTCCAAACCTATTTTTTTTAAACATTTTTGTATATTTGATGTAGTTTCATGATTTTTTTTGTTTGTTTGTTTCATTTTTGAGACGGTATCAGGCTGGGCTTGAACTCACAGCAACATTCCTGCCCCTGCCTCCCTGGTGCTGGAATCAAAGGCATGTGCCACCTGGAGATAAGAGATTTAAAAAAATTTTAGGGCAGATTTATCAGTGCTTATTAAACAACAATATATTATTTAGTATTTATGTTCATTTTAGTTTTCTGGTAAATTTTATTTTCATTTGTATCAAATTTTATAAAATATTTGTTATGAATTTAATTGGTATTGCATTATAACCTTAAATTAGAGAAAGTATAAAATAGAAACTAAAATTTTAGCTTTTAGTAGATGCCAAGCAAAATGCTAAGCATTTTATATGTTTCAATTATTTGTCATCTGTGCTTTTGTAATTATCAAACTTACTCATCTTTGCCAGTCTAAGAGAAAGAAAAGTTTGATGCAATAGAGTTGGTTAGGGGAACATGTGCATAACAGAAAGTTGTTTAAGCCTTAAGAGAGAATTTGGGGGAATGGGCAGGGGGAAGTGAGGGAGAGGGAGAGAGAGTGGGACAAGATCAAGATACAGTCAATGCTCTAGAGCCTACTGGATGCCCCTTCCCACCCCAAAGATAACCTCTTTCTCCAATTTTGCTTATGTTTGCCCTCCATGTAAATGGCTTCAAATATTCTCAACATTATGTTCACGGAACTCACACATAATGTTGCACATATTTACAGTCTGTGAATTGCCTCTCATTTATCTTTTGATTATCATTTTCATATTAGTGGAATTTGTTTTTTACTATAGGGATAGGTGTGCTGTTCTGTAAAGAGCTGGATAGTAAATACTTCAGATTCTGTAGGCTGTGAGATGCTCAACTGTGTCACTGCCGTGAGAAAGTAGCTGTAAGTAATGTATGAAAGAGTTGACGGTATTGCAGTAAAACTCTACAAACAGGTGATGGGATAGAATTACACACTGGCCATAGTTTGCTGATCCTTTTCCAGATACTTAAAGACTTATACAGACACTCTTCATTTAAGGACCAAGTTGTGTTCCTGCGGGAAGGTAGTTAACTAAATTGGTCACTAAGTGAGGAACTATAAAAGTATGCATGACAACATTCAGAACAAAGAAATGGTCAAAAGAAATTCCAACTTGACTTTGCTTTTACTTGCATAAGTCCTACATGTAGTACTATAATATATAACAACATAAAACAGTACTGTACAATCAGCAAAAAGTACAGTATTATATAAACAAGGTATACTGTACAAAGCATTAAGGCTCTATAAACAAGAGGTATAAAACTGTAGGAAAAAATGATGGCTTGAAGTCTAAGTGGCAAGTTGTAAGTCTGAATAGTCATTAAATAGGTCATTAAACGAGGAATATCTGTGTTAGACATCATATTATCAAAATAGTTCAATGAAAATGATTTGTTTTTCTTAACACTTGCTCTTCAGTAACCTTTAAAATAAAATAGAGCAGCCACCAACAAGTCATCACATCAGCTGGGTTCAGATAATATTGATCCCCCACATGTCAGAAAATGCAGGGATGAAAATCATTCAGAAAGTGCTCATCAGTAATCATGATTGCAGGTCAGATGCAGAACTGATGCAATCCAGACATGATCTTTAACAAATCAATAATGCTTTGTTCCTATATTTCCTCAAATGCTTTTTCCTGACATCTGAGCAGCTTCTATAAATTCTTCAGTTGATCGGTTACATTGATCACATAGTTGATACTGCTGGAAGCTGTGTTTTGAATGTGCAGGTTTGACTCATAATGAAGGATCTTCTGCAGGTCATTGCAAGGGACCAAGGAAACTAAAACACTGCAAGAGCATACCACAGAACTGTGAAGCTGCTTGACTCTGAAAAAAATCACTGGAAATGCCAAATATCCTTCCCAGTGAAACTGGCATTAACGGAGCCATCACTCTGCCCACTCTGCAGTAAATACCTTGGAAGACAGAAACACATACAAAATATGTAGTAAAGGAGCTTACTGGCCAGAAGTATAAGACAGAAATGATACACAGAAAACAATCACAGAGCCAAGAGTAACAGTGATAATTAGTTGTTCCCCATGATTTAGAAGTGTGTATGTAACCCTCAAGAAAATATGTCCACCCATATGATATGAGACATTTCTACATATCCAAAAGTTTCAAAGGTGACATTACTTCTGAAGAGTTTGTTTGAATATAATCTAAGAATTTATTTAACTCCAAGTGAATCAGTTTTGTTGTCAGCTAAGGAACTGTTGGAAGTAAATAGCCCTAAGAAGTGAAAAGTGAGCACTGGTAAATTTTTCTGGCCCTTTGGTACAGCTGCTCTGCCTGCATCATATGTGATCAACAGGTCTCATAAGACCCAGGTCCAAATCACTCCCTTCTGCATCAAAACAAGCAAACTATACATTTTTTGAGGTTATTTTGCTTCAGTATCCAAAAAAGCCAGACAATTTATTTTTCCCCAGTATCAGACACTATAGAAATAATACATATTTTGAAGACATTTGTCTTTTCATGAATGCTGTGTTCATTTGCACAACCTGCTTAGTGAATGTGCCTAAAATACAATGGACCACAGGCACTCTTGGTTTAACAATGGAGTTCCCATTACTCCGAGTACACTGTTAAATGAATTGGTCACTAAATGGAAAACTGTATATAGTATGTACATTACAATATTCAGGACAAAGAAATGATCAAAGGAAACTCCAACTTGAAGACTTTGCCTTTATTTGCTTGACTCTTACATGGAGAACTGTAATGTATAATAGAACATAAAACTATAGTACTGTTAGCAAAAATTATAGGACTGTATAAATTAAAAAAGACACTGAAGCTCTATCAACAAGATGTACATAACTATATAAAAAAGTAGACCATAAGTACAATAGCAGGTCATAAATCCAAACGCTAAGCCTCTGTCCTAAATCCAGTCATTAAACAGGTAGGTCATTAAACAAGGAATATCTATCTGTATTCAATCCCCTTTCTCTAGAGAACTTTGAGTACTGGATTCATTTGAAAATTGTATTTCCAAGCCTCTATTCTAGTAGGGGTACCTAATAACTTGTACACAGAGGTCAGGAGATGGGGCTTTCTAGAGTGCCTTTTTTTCCATTTATACCCTTTCCCTTAATTCCTGAGATATGGAAATAGGGCTAATTATACAGCAGCCATCTCAGACCATGAAACATCACTGAGAATGTTGATAGAAGAAACTAAGTCCTTAATGTCCCTGGAACCACCATACCTGTTTTTTAATGCTTACCTTTAGACTTTTTTTTTTTTTTTTTGTCTTTTTGAGATAGGGTCTTGCTATGCAGTTCAGGCTGGCTTTGAGCTCACTTTGTAGCCCAGGCTGGTCTCAAACTCACAATCCTCCTGCCTCAGCCTCCTGAGTGCTGGGATTACAGGCACGAGCCACCACGCCCAGCTTAGACTTTTATTTTTTATGAGAGGAAATTAAACTTTTACACGTTTAAGCCATGTTATTTTTGTTACTGTTAACTGTAACAAAATACAATTCATGACTGACACTAATCCTTTACTAAATGAATTGCACAATAATATGTGACTTTTATAATTTTCACATTTAGGTCTTTAATCTGGTATTATCTTTTGTATATATGTATAGTAGGAATACAATCCTATTTTTCCCATATGCATAATGAATTGTTTTAGCACCATTTATTGACTAGATCTAAGCAGGGCATTTTTCACATTTTGAGTTTGTAGCAAATGTCCCATGTGTAGCAGAATTTTCAGTATTCATGATGCTTTCCTATTAAATACTTGAGCACTCCCCACTCTGTCATTGGGTTCTCTAAAATTACACACATTAATTTCTGAGTTCTTTTATTAGGTATTATTATTCCAGTGAAACTGTTTATTTCTTTGCCACTGATAGGCCATGTTATTTCTTTCCTAGATCAAGCTTTAAAATATAAAAGGACCTGTTCCTGTACCCTTTAAATTGTCCTATTCTAAACTCATGCCAACACAATTGGCTTTAATTATAACTGAAGCATTAAAATAATTCATACTATTTGGTAGAGTAAATCTAGATTGTTCTGTCTTGGTCAATATATCTATGTATGACAGAAGGCTCTTAAAATTGCATAGATCAGGGACCGGAAATATAGCTCAGCAGCATAGTGACTGCCTGGAAAATACAAGGTCCTGAGTTTGACTGCTGATACCAAAAAAATAAAACTTAAAAAAAAAATTGCATTGGTCAGTTTGAGAAGGACTGCCATCTTAGTGATAATGATTTCTACTCATGAACTTGGTATACAAGTCTCTCCATGTAAATTTTAAAGACTTTTATTTAGATCTTATTTAATTAATATCTTTCTGTAAGATTTAAATAATTTTATTCATAAGGTTATTGTACATTTGTTAAAGATTCATTCCTAGGTACCTTTAAGTTCCTAGGTGACTTTAAGTTAAAATTTAAAACTGTTATGTTGCCAGAATATAGGTATAGAATACCTATTTTTAAAATTTTTATTCCCTTATTTACTATTTTAATCAGTTTGGATTTACTGTGAGATACAGAGATTTAGTAAAAAGAGAGAATTTACTTCTCTAAAACTTCAAATTAGAAAATAATTAAAGACCTAAAAGATATTTAGGTTAAAATATAAAAGTTTTATACAGGGAATAATTTATGGTACAGTGTGAAGGTAGGAGCAAAAAAGTCATGCAAGGTTAAAAAGAGGATGTCATCTGAATTGGGCTTGGAGGATAGGAGAGATTTGGGTCCACAGAAGAATATGAAAGCTGGAAAAAGGCACTGTATACATCAATTTCAGGAAAAATTTCTTTCATACCAGAAGATACTGACAAATTTTCCCATTTCATCAGAAAGTAAGCTGCTGTCGCGAAAGCAAATCCAAAGGAATATGACAGTTCTACCCATGTATTCCTTTTTTACCCTGTCTCAATGGGATTTGGAAGGCAACATTTTCTTTGCATTCATTTTGAAAATAGAATATCTATTTTTTTAATGGAACTGAATCCTAGGAAAGTGTTGGCTTCTGAAAGAAATTGATATTCTTTGTCGTTTTAATTTTTTGACATTTAAATGTTTTATCTCTCATCTATTTAATAGATTAAAATTTCAAAAAAGGTTAAAATTTCATTAGCTTTATTATTCCTGTTTTCTTAATTAACATACAGTTCACACACTATAACACTTACCCTTTTAAAGTGTCAAGTAAGTAGGTTTCAGTATATTCTCAGAGTTTTGCAAACATCATTATTGTCTAACGTTAGGCCATTTTTATCACCCAGACAGAAACTGCATACCCTCATTGTATTCTCAGCTACTCCAAAAGCTGAGGCAAAAGGACTGTCAGAGCCCAGGAGTTTGGGGCAACAGCCTGGGCAACAGAGCAAGACTTTGTCTCTTAAATAAATAACAAACATTAACTTTGAGAGCTGAAAATATAAATAACTTTAATTTTATATTTTTCTATGTTTTTCAAAATACTTACAATAGGGACTGAGGATACAGCTGAGTGGCATAAGCACCTGCCTGGTAAGCATAAGGTCATGTGTTTGATCTCCAGTACCAAAAAAAAAAAAAAAAAAAAAAAAATTCTTACAATAACAATAGTTTATAAAGAAGAATATATTAAAAAGAAGTTATTTCTGTAATTTTTCTTTAAATAGGAATAGAAAAAACATCAGAAAATTACATAAGCTCTGAAACCTAATTTAACTTTCTTTTATGTAAACTTGTTTCAGGTAGACTGAATATTTAAAACAAAGCAAAACCTGATTACTTTCAATCTTTACTTGTTAGCAGAGGTTGAGGCTCACCTAAATATTTTGAGGGAATATTTTCCTTTAGGAACTTGATCAAAATGCCACTGAAAAAGTCCAGGCAATGTTCACAGCCATTGATGAGCTCCTGTATGAGCGGAAGTTGAGTGTACACACAAGGAGTCTCCATGACGAGTGCCAACAGTGGACATCCAGCTTTCCTCACCTCAGGTACCAAAGCCCTGCTGTTGACTTGTGCTTATGGCAAAGACTAACATTGAAAAAGTGGATTTCCAAAGAGAGATTATATTTTGAAATCTTTATGGGTATGATGTCAGTGAACATAAATAAGGTTATATGGTATAAGCCTTGGCTGAGAGAATATTCCAGGTGATAGAAGGTTCTTGAAGTATTTACCCATAATCATCAAATATGTCATCCTAATTGAGTAAAACTTCCTGTACCAGTAACTGAGGTCTGGATATCAGGGCTGTCAAAAGAACCTTTCTTCCTTTTTTTTTTTTTTTTTTAATTATTATTAAACAGAGTTTTGAACTGTGGTGCAGACTGGCCTTGAACTTGCACTAGTCTCCCGGCTTCAGCTTTCCACGTGCTGGGATTATAGGTGTGTGCCACTATGCCCAGCAAGAGCCCTTCTTTTAAACAGGATGATCAGAAAATTTATTGACATTGCTGTCTACCACTAAATTCTTATGCATACTTGAAAATACAGACAACCTACCAGGAGCTTCTCTCAGAAGCCACCACTCATAATTAAAATTCATAAAGCTTCATATTTTAAGAATGTAATTCAGAGTTGTCACCAATTTGGCTGAGCTTTTATCCTGTTATGAATGCTTTAATGCTGACTATTAGGAAGAAGAACAAAGGTTTGCACAGCTTCCTTCAATTTTTTTTCTCTTGATTAACTTCAATTTTCCTTGGATTTTTTTTTTAAGTTCCAGGCTATAGCTTTTCTTTTCCATCTCTCTTTTTTTGAAGATATACCTATAGTAAGACAACATTTTCTTTCAAAATAATTTTTTAAGTCAAATCCATTTTATTCAAAGTGAAAAAAACCCCAAAATTTCGAAAAAAACAATCAAGGGACAGCAGTGGTACATACACTGCATATTGCCATCCCCAAATCAGTCACCCAGTATGCAAGACATCTGCATTCAATTGTTTGAACAATTCTTTTTCTCTCCAATGAACTCAAAAAAATCAGTAATGTAACTATATGTTTTATATTTTTTCCTTTCAGTTTCTCACATTAGTGAGACAATATAATGTTTACATATGCATATCTGACATTTCACTTATGATTATAGTCTCAAGTTGCATCCTTTTACCTATAAAAGTCTCAAGTTTGTCCTTCTTTATGGCTGAGTAGTACTCCATTATATAAAAGTACTACATCTTTTTTATCCATTACTCAGTTTTTGGGCATTGTTTCCAGGACCTAGCTATTACAAATTGTGCTGCTCTAAACATGGGTACACGTATATCACTGTGGTACAATGTTTTTAATTCTTCTGGGGAAGGAACCCAAAAGGGGAATTAGCTGGCTTAAATGGGAACTCCTGTCCTACTCTTTTGAGGAATCTCCACAATGATTTCCACAGTGGTTGCACCCCTCTGCATTCCCACCAACAGTGGAGAATGGTTCCTTTTTCCCCAAAGCTCTTCCAGCATTTGTTATTGCTTGATTTGACAGTGGAGAATGGTTCCTTTTTCCCCAAAGCTCTTCCAGCATTTGTTATTGCTTGATTTGACAGTGGAGAATGGTTCCTTTTTCCCCAAAGCTCTTCCAGCATTTGTTATTGCTTGATTTGACAGTGGAGAATGGTTCCTTTTTCCCCAAAGCTCTTCCAGCATTTGTTATTGCTTGATTTGACAGTAGCCATTCTTTCTGGGGTGAGGAGGAATCTCAGTGTTGTTTGAATTTGAATGTTGAATGACTAGTGATGTTGAACATTTTTTCATGTATTTATTTGTTGTGTGTATTTTTTTTAATCTGAAAAGTGTGTATTTATCTCAGATGCTCATTTTTGGATTGGGTTTTTATTTCTGGAAAGACTGGGTTTTTTTAGTTCTTTGTATGTTCTCAATAGTAATTCTTTGTCTGAGGAATAGCTGGCAAACATTTCCTGCCAGATTGTGGGTTGTCTTGTTACTCTGTTGGTGGTTTCTCTTGCTGTGCAAAAGCTTTTTAATAACATGAGATCCCAGTTGTTGATTCTTTGTGACAGTTCCTGTGCAACTGGGGGTTTGTTCATAAAGTCCTTGTCTTCACCAAGACATTGGTGTCTTCACCAAAAAGACACCAATGTCTTCAAGAATTTTTACCTATTCTGTCTTCCAGGAGGTTTGATGTTTCTGTTTTAATATTAAGATCTCTGGGCCGGGGATTTAGCTCAGTAGCTGCCTTGCAAGCATGTGGTCCTGAGATCAATCCCTGGTACTCCCCCCCTCCAAATTAAGATCTTTGATCCATTCTGATTTTAGGTTGGTACAGGTAAGATATGGGTCCAATTTTAATCTTTGGCATGTACAGCCAATTTTTCCAGCAACATTTATTAAAGAGGCTGTCTTTCTTCCAGTGAATATGTGTTTGGCACCTTTGTCAAAGATAAGGTCACTTAGTGTGTCTGCAGTTGTTTCTGCATCTTCTAATCTGTTCCCATTGATTTTTGGGTCTGTTTTTGCCAGTATCACACTATTTTTTATCACAGTAGCTTTATAGTATAATTTCAAGGATTATGATGTCCTCTGCCTTTCCTCTGTTGCTCAGGATTGCCTTTGCTATTCTAGGTATCTTCTGGTTCCAGATGAATTTTAGGATTGTTTTCTCTAATGCTACTGGAATTTTGATTGGGATTGCATTGAATCTGTGTAACAGTTTTAGAAGTATGGCCATTTTCATTATATTGGTTCTTCCTACTCAAAAGCCTGAGATATCTCTCCATTTTCTAATATCCTCTTCAATCTCCTTATTCAGAGTACTATAGTTTTCAATGTAGAGGTCTTTTACATTCTTTGTTAAATTGATTCCTAGGTATTTCTTTTTTTTTTTTTTTTAATTTTTAAGTTAGTAGAAAAACAACAGAACAAGACAGAAAAAAGCCAATTGAGACAGTGCAGTGAATTTAGTACAAACTTCACAGCAGGTTACCAGGATAACAGTAATAGGTACCATAGCATATCTCATTATCTTCACAATAGTTGTCTAGTCAATTAGGTATAGCAAAATCAAACCAAAGACCGAACATTATAAAATCAATCAAAAGAGAATACTGAATAGAGTAAAGCAATTAATCATAATGAAACAAAACTGAAAACAACACTTGCTTTCAAAGAGAAGATAGAGGAGACCCCCCCATATTTGCTATATTGCATACAGTCATCCTCACAGAAGATGCTCAGACCTCTGTCTCCAGTTGCTTAGGGAGGGAATGGGGTTGGGATGTTTGATTCCAAGCCCAAGCACCAGTAGGCTCACAGGAGACACTACTGGGTCTCCTCCTAGCTCACACCAGAGGAAGGTGCTTACCAAGAGGGCGAGTGAATTGCTTCTTTGTGTAGCCTCCTGGGTTCTACCATGGCCGTGGCCAGATCTCGGGGGCCACTCTCTGGTTCTCCTCTTGGCTCACACCAGAGGAAGGTGCTTACAAAGAGGGTGGGCGAATTGCTTCTTTGTGCAGCCTCCTGAGTTCCACCATGGCTGTGGCCAGATCTTGGGAGCGGCTCTCTCCCCTAGGTATTTCTTTTTCTATTTTTTTTTTCTTTTTTTGGATGCTATTGTGAAAGGTGTTGTTTCCCTGATTTTTCGCTCGGTGAGTTTGTTAGTTATATACAGGAAGACTACTGACTTTTGAATGTTGACTTTGTATCCAGCTACATGACTGAATTTGCTTATTAAATCTAGCAGTTTTTTAGTGGAGCTTTATGGTCTTCTATGGAGAATATCATGTCATCTGCAAATAATGATAGTTTAACTTATTCCTTTCCTATCTTTATTCCTTTTATTTCTTTCTCTTGTCTAATTACTCCAGTTAAAGTTTCCAGGAGTGTGTTGAATAAGAGTGGAGACAAGGGCTGAGGATTTAGCTCAGTGGCATAAGCGCCTGCCTGGCAAGCATGAGGTCATGAGTTCGATTCTTGGTACTACAAAAAAAAAAAAAAAGTGGAGACAGTGGACATCCTTGTCTTGTTCTTGATTTTACAGAGATAGTTTTCAATTTTTGTCCATTTAGCATGATGTTGACTGTTGGTTTGTCATAGATTGCTTTTCAGTTTTCCATAGGGTATTTATCATGACTGGATGCTGGACTTTGTAAAAAGCTTTTTCTGCATCTATTGAGATGATCATATGATTTTTGTCTTTGGTTCTGTTAATATGGTGTATTACATTTATTGATTTGTATATGTTGAACCATCCCTGCATCCCTGGAATGAATCCCACTTAATCATGGTATATAATCTTCTTGATGATTTTCTGCAGTCCCTTTGCCAGCATCTTATTGAGGATTTTTGCATCTGTGTTCATTAAGGAAATTGATCTGTAATTTTCCTTAGTTGGGTCCTTCTCTGGTTTTGGTATCAGGGTAATGCTTACTTCCAGGAATGAATTTGGGAGTACTGCTTCCCTTTCAATGACAAAGAGTTTTGAGAAGTAGCAGTGCTAGGTCTTCTCTAAATTTTTTTGTAGAATTCAGCAGTGAATCTGTCAAGAGCTTGGGTTTTTCTTTGTTGATAGGATTTTAATTCCTTCGTCAGTTTCATTTATTGATACTGGGTTATTTAGGATTTTTACATCTTCTTGATTCAGCCTTGGTAATTCATACGTATTTAGAAATTGGTCCATTTCTTCTGTATTTTCCATCAAGAATAATTCTTAATCAGTGTCAGACTAAGTGTGTAATGAATTTCTGTGTAGAACCACCAGACTTTTTGTTCCCAAAATACCCAGATTTTATATGTATGCCGAAGTGCTTAATTGTCTGTTTTCTCATTTTGAAGGATTCTAGGTAGGCAGATAATTACTCCAAGTGAAGGTTATGAATTATATCCTAGATCCCCCTCTGCTGTTTCAGTTTCACAAGAAGCAGTCTTATCTCAAGAAAGAGATTCTACAATGTAAGTATTATGTTATGTATTTCAGTATCTTAGTATTTAAGTATTGTATTCTGACAACTGAATTGCAAGATTAAGATACTTCTTTCTACTTACTGGTAAAGCACAGAAAATGCTAAAGGATTAGTACTAGTCTTACTATGTAATTCAGGCTGGTCTTGAACTCACTACATGTAGCCCAGGTTGGCCTTGAATTTGTAGCAGTCTTCCTGCCCTCAGCCTTCCAAGTGCTGGGCTTACAAGTGTTTGTGACCACACCCAGCTCAAAATAATTTTTAAAAGGCTAACTCTTTTGATTGCCTCAAGATTTTTAAACAGTGGCACTATCCAAGTATCATTATTTCTAAACCTATGCTTATACTGAAGTCCACTGTAAAACGTTATATTTTAATTCATTTTAAAATTATTCCTATGCTTTTCACAAAGGCTATAGTTTTACTTGCTATCTCCCAAGAATTATAGTAACAGAATTTAATTTTGGTGCCTTTTGGACTTTCACTAATCTCACCAAACTACAAAAGTAATACATACTGTTTTAGGTCAGTCAGGGTTGGGGGACTGCATTGTCAATTGGTTTTTGTTCAGAGAATTGTTTTTTTCTCAAACTGATTTAAACTCAAGCTTTTAGCTTTCTTTTTTAGTGTATTACATCAATAAGCCTTTTAAAATGTATGCTTTTACATAAATTTTTACATAAGGTTTTTCATAAATTTAAACTTTTTACAACCTGGCACCCATAGAAATGATTTATTCTTTAATTTTTCTCTGAACAAAATTATATAACATATTCTGTCATTAGGATATATTTTCCTCATCTGTTAATATAAACTACATTGTGTACCTTATTTATAAGAATAAGAAGTAGGTCCATCTAGAGGTTTTACCGCTGAAGAAATAAAAACTCAAGTCTGAGCAGTTAGCTCTTTCTCTTTAGGATGCCTGGCTGACCCTTCATTGTGCAGCAAGCTACTGACACCCTTTCTTTCTTTTCTCCTTCCTGCTGCCACTGCTGATGGGTCTTTCATTTTCAGATCCACTTTTTCTACGAATTTGATTTACAATTCTCAATAGCTACTTACATAGATAAAATAAATACCTAAGTATATACCATATACATAAACATATACGTAGACAAAATTTATTCAGCTATATAGCATACCCTACTTATTTAAATCAGTAAAATTAAACAATCCATATTTACTCTTTTCATGTAATAACTTTTGTGTATACTTGATATTTACTCCCGAGTATTATTTTGAACTCATAGCATCTCAGATACTTAAATATTTAACTTTTTTTTTTTTTTTTTTGTCTTTTTGAGACAGGGCTTCGCTATGTGGTTCAGGCTAGCCTTCAGCTCACTTTGTATCCCCTGCTGGTCTCGAACTTGCAATGATCCTTGAACCTCAGCCTCCTAAGTACCGGATTACAAGAGTTTGCCACCACGCCCAGCTTAACCATAATTATTACTAGTGTTCTAATTGTTACCACTTGGCCACTTCAGACTACTACTTTTGCCTTTGTTTTGATTATATTTTTGGTTTCTGGTTATAGTAATGTGTCTCAGGTCCCTCCTTTTTTTTTTTTTTTCCTCTTTTAAGACATGCAACCAGCTGAACTTCAAGGAGTTCTGATTTCTTAGAGAGGCAAGCACTATTAAAGAAAAAATTTGAGTAGCAAAGGTATGTTAAGTTAGAGGTACAAGTCAGGTTGCCATAAATATGAAGTTTATCAACCACTAAGATTTTTCTACAAAATGATTACTTTTTCATATTACATTAGAGCATTTTGCTCCTTCAAGTTAGTTTTAGGAGCTTATCTATACTTAGTTTAAATAAATATTTCTCTTCATTTTAAATTAAGTACTCTTTTATTGATGTAAGTAAAGAAGAAAAGTTCTTTTTGACAGAAACAAATCATGCTAAGTCAGTACTATATTATTTCTAATTTATCACTTTTTAAAATAACTTTAGCATTTTCATCATAATGACAGTTCAATAAATCCTCTTAGAACTCAGGAACATTAACATTATGGTTTTTACTAAGAAAAGTTTTTGTAAAAATTCCTAAGGCATATATATTTTTCACAGTGCTAGCAATGAAATCTAGAGCCTTAAGCATGCTAATAGAACATGCTCTGCCACCACCACTGAGCTATATCCCCAGCTCATATATCTTTTTTTTTTTTTTTTTCTTTGTCTTTTTGGGACAGGGTCTGGTGTTGAGCTCACTTTGTAGCCCAGGCTGGTTTTGAATTTGCAATGATCCTCCTGCCTCAGCTTCCTGAGTGCTAGGATATAGGCATACACCACTATACCCAGCTTCAGTGATATATTTTTTAAACATTCATAATTTAAATTATTTCAAAAAACTACAATGTTCAACCAAAATACACTAACGTGTGATTATATGCATAATTATAACTCTTTTTAAAATCATTAAAAGAATAGAGTCCAGAAATAAACCCTTGCATATACAGTTAAATGATTTTTGACAAAAATGCTGAGACTACATAATGAAGAAAGGAGCCGGGCATGGTGGCACACTGCTGTAATCCCAGCACTCGGGAAGCTGAGGAACAAGGATCGTTGCAAATTCAAGACCAGCCTGGGCTACAAAGTGAGCCCAAAGCTAGCCTGAACTGCATAGTGAGACCCTGTTTCAAAAAAGAAAAAAAAAATGGAGAAGGGATAATCTCTTCTACAAATGGTGTGGGGAAAACTAGATATACACATCCTGAAGAATGAAGTTCAACCTTTACCTTCTACCATATAAAATTATTAACTCAAAATAAATTAAAACCATATAAGGCCCATAATTATAAAACTTCTATAATAAAACATAAAACCTTTAGGACATTGAATTTGATAATTTCTTTTTTTTTTTTTTTTTTGTACTGGGGATTGAACTTGTGACCTCGTGCTTGCCAGGCAGGCGCTTATGCTACTGAGCTAAATCCCCAGGCAGCCCTGATAATAACTTCGTGGACTTAACATTAGAAGCACAAAAGGGCTGGGGATTTAGCTCAGCGGCATAAGTACCTGCCCACTAAGCACCAAGTCCTGAGTTCAATCCCTGGTACCAAAAAAAAAAAAAAAAAATTAGAAGCACAAGCAACAAAAGCAAAAATAGACAAATAGGACTATATCAAATATTTCTCTGTATTAAAGAAATAATAAAAATATGAAAAGATAACATGAAATGAGAAAAATTACTTGTAAAACATGTTTGATAAGGGGTTTTATAAGGAAGTTATTTTTATTTATTTTGTGTGTGTGTCTTTTTGAGACATGGCCTCACTATATAGTCTAGGCTGGCCATGAATTCACTTTGTGGCCCAGGGTGGCCTCAAACTCACAGTAATACTTCTGCCTCAGCCTTCCCAAATGCTGGGATTACAGGTATGAACCACCCCTCCTGGTCTTTATAAGGAATTTCTACAACTAGACAAGAACAAAAAGAAGTAACCACATTGAAAAATTGACAAAGTACTTGCATAGACAACCAGAGATATACAAATGGCCATGAGGCTCATGTAAAGATACTCAATACTGCTATCATAAAAGAAATAAGTTAGAACCATGTGAAGTCACACTTCATATCCATCAGAACGGCCACCATCTAAGGAACAGCAAATAAACACTGAAAAGGAAGCAGAGAAATTGGAACCCTTGGGTTATTTTTGGCATGCATATAAAATGGTACAGTCATTACGGAAATAGCGTGGAGACTCCTAAAAAGATTACATCTGTAATTGTCATATGACCCAGCAATCCCTCCTCTGGTTATCTTTCCAGAAGAATTGAAAGCCAGATCTCAGATAGGTTCTTACACACTTTAGTTCACTGCAACATCATTCAGAACAGCCAGAAGGTAGAAGCAATCTAAATGTGTGCTGACAGATGAATGGATTTTTACAAATGTGATATATAAATATATGAGTATTATGCAACCTTATGAAATAAGGAATTCTGCCACATGCTACAACATGGATGAACCTCAAAGACATTGTAAGTGAAATAAGCAATCACAAAAGGACAAATACTGTGATTCCACTCACATGAAGTATCTGAAGCAGTCAGAAATTAGAGCAACACAAAATAGAAGGCAATTGTCAAGGGCTGGGGAGAGAAAAAAGAACAATTAGAGTTTTTCAGTTTTGCAAGACAAGTTACAGAAATCTGCATGATAATGTGAGTCTACTTAAAACTAGTGAACCATACTCTTAAATGATGGAGATGATATATCTAATGTTTTGTATTTTTTTAAACCTCAAAACAAGTTATTAAATAGTATTACAGCTGTTTGTTCTAAATTCTGCTCCCTCATGTTACTCATTAGAAATTACAGGTTTTCAGGGGCTGGAAATTTAGCTCAGTGGCATAAGCGCCTGCCTTGCAAGCGTGCAGTCATAAGTTTGATTCCCAGTAACAAAAAAAAAAAAAAAAAATTACAGGTTTTCCTTTTACTTGTTTGGCTTTCTGTTTTACAATTGTCCTAAACATAGGAGCTGGTGAAGCTAATTACAAATCAGAATTTCTTTTTTAGATGAAGAGCTTTCTGAAACTCTCCAAAGCTAGGGAAGTAATCTATTTCAGTTCTTCTGTGCCATCCACCATCATATTTCCTTTCCAGCATTATATTTTTGTTCTTTTGGCATCATGAGATCACACTTTCATGTAAATTTTCTTTATTATAGTGATCTCGAGTCCACTGGGCCCAAAATGGAACTGAGTGGCCATCTGTGCTTCTCAGCTGTTAGGCAGGAAAGAGAGCTTTTGGCTATTTGTTCCTCCCAACCATTCTGGAAGGCTGAAGAAGTTGTCCTTTGAAGGGCTGGTTCCAAATTAAACTCTATAAATATGAAACAAACCAAAAAGTTTAAACAACCTTAAGTTACAAATTTAAAGACTCATAAACACTAATACGAGCTGGTTTAGAAGTTTTGGCTCTCCAGGCTGTTTTTTACCCCTTACTCTCACTCCAACTCTGCCTCCTGCTATTATTGTCCAGGCTGTCACCAGCCCTGCCACATCTTGTGCAGCAGCCTCTTCACTCCATTATCCTTTTCACCACTACCTCGGTGATCAAATGTAAAGAACTTAGCAACTCCTCTTATGGTTTAGATCTAAAATGTGCATCCAAAGTTTCCACTGATGAGTTCATAGCTCACTTGCTGTTAGGAAGTGAGACCTAATTAGAAGTGGGTCACTGGGGAAGTGACCTGGAAGGGTGGCTCTCCCTCCCCAGCTCCTTTCTTCTTTCTCTGCTTCCTGACTACCATAGGTTGAATACCTTTCCCTCTGCTCTACCCTTTTGCCAATGGTTTCTGCCTCAGAGCCTGGCCACCACAGACAAAATCATGAGCCAAAATAAACTACTCCTTTAAGTTTCAGGTATTGGGTATTGTGTCCAGTGACAGAAAAGTGAAAGACACTCCCCTTCTTTGAAACTTTACTTTCCATTGTTATAAAGTAGCCAAATTAATACACCAAGCCTCACCAGACTGGGAACTACTTCCTATGAACCCTACATTGTTTAATGATGTAAGAAAGAATTTCTCTTTATGGAAAAGAAGTCTGGACGAAGGCAATCTAAAGATAGTAAAGTGGTAATGTGGTGTTTTCAAGGATCTAGACTGCTTCTATCTTTCTGCTGTAGCATCCCAGCCCACAGTGTCCCTTGAGGTTTTATTTAGTGATAGAGCTTCACACATGATGCTCACTTTCCAGGTTTCAGAAAGAGAGGACTGCAAAAGGCACCCCTTGTAGCTAAGCCAGTTCCCCTTAACCAGCCTTTCTAGAGTCTCAAGTAATAATTACGCTTCTGTTTTACTGACTACATCTGGCTGTCGAGTAGCTGGAAAACAAAGTCTTTGAGGAAGTAATGCCTGCCTGAATTAAGTCACAGTGCTTTTACTAGAGAATGTCTATTGAGGGGTAGCTAACATTCTGTACTAAATATGTATATGGTTTTTATGAAATTACTATATACATCTAAACATATACATAATTCTGATAGTTTTTTGTTTTGTTTTTTGTTGTGTTGGTTTGAGCATTGAACACAAGCCTTTGAGCATGCTAAGCTTGTGCTCTACCACTGAGCAACATCCCCGTTCCCCATGCTGATAATTCTTATAGATAAATTTTATCGATCATATCATTAAAGGATCTTATGGAGAGAAACCACTGAGTCAAGGGGTATATTTAAGTCCCTTAATACATAATTCCAAAATGTCTTCCAAAAGATTTTCCTACCAGCCTTGCTGAAAAGTGCTATAGGTTTATTCTTTTTTTCTTTTTCTTAGAAAAAATGTATTTAAGGCACAAAAAAAGAGAAAAGTAATACAAAGCATAAATTGGTTAAATATTTGATTAAACTGAGAACCATTTTAAAAAATTGTTGCTCACATGTGATTGACTTTTCCCAAAGTAAACAGAATTCAGAATGAGTCATCACATATTTACTGAATGTCTGGGTGTAAATAAATTTTAATATTAATAAGATGTCTCCCTTTAAAGAACATTCATTTTGAGTAATGATGAGGTTATTTTTTGTTTTGTTTTGTTTTCTAAGACAGGGTCTCACTGTATAGCCCAGGCTGGTCTTGAACTCACAGCAATCACCCTGCTTCAACCTCCCAACTGCTGAATAATGAGATTATTAAAATAGGCACATAATTTCTGAAAGTACCTTAAAAATGTAATTATGAATGTAAATATTCATTTTAAAGAATTTACAGCTGTAGCTATTTGCATTGAGAAGACAGCAAGCCATTTTAGACAATGCATAGCACTTCTAAGCTGAATAGGTCTGCGGGCAGTGTTCAGCCTTCCTGTTCTGAGATATACATACTAGGCAATTAAGGCCTAGACTCGCCTAGGAAGGTGCTACCAGAGCAAGGGGGTGCTGAGCCAAAAGTCATGTGACCACTGCTGTGAGAACGGTATATACTGTACATAATTAACATGGGCTTTATTTTCTCTCTCAGATTTGGTATAAGGGGGAAAAGGTTACAGTTTTCATCTTTTTATGCTCATAAAGCATCTTCTATTGCCAAATCCCCTGGCTTTTGTGCTATGGAAACAGAAAAGGAAGATTGTATAATCTCAGAAGGAATAATAGAGGAATACCTAGCATTTGATCACACAGATATGTAAGTATTGTTCGTTAAGCTTTTTATTCCTGTTTTGTGTATTAATATCTATTTTCCTAAACTATACTATCAATATTACCTATTAAACATCTATACCAGTTCATTTATTTATTTTCAGCTAGCTGAGGTAGGTACCCAAAGTTCATGTTTTTAGTTATTGCCACCACATACTAGGCTTCCTTTCTGTATTTTATTCTTCATACATCCTTTGCCTCTTCCTGGGATCAGAGATTTTTAAATGTTTTAGTTTTTTCCCATGTGATTTAATTTTATCTTTTTACAAATTATTACCAGTGGAAATATTGAAACTTTTTTAAAGAGCAGTTGAAGAGGTATAAATTGTTTAATATAAAGTCTATTTGAAACAAGTATACTCAACCTACATAAAACCTTATGTTTGGCAAAGACTTTATAATTAATAACACATGTCTATTATTGTATTCTGACAGTAATCCTATGACTTAGATATTATTTACCTTCTTTACAGGAAAGGTGAGAATCAGAATGGTTAAATAATTTGAGATAAAACTAAAACCAAAACCCTATTCATCAGATTATAAATACATGCTGTCTTCACTGTTTCATGCTACTTTTCTGAAACATAAACTTCTTAAACTGTTCTCTAGGTCTTTAAAAGTCTAGAACTGAGTTTCCTAGCAGCACATCTGAAGTGGGTGAGAATTTCATTTTAGTCTGTGAGGCTGTGTGGCTTGTATGGTGTCACATGGTTGTGGGCTTCTCTTCTTCCCACTGTATCTCCCACTGAGCCATGTCCACACACGTGTTTACTCATGCGCACCACAGCTGTAGAGCCAGCTAAGAGGAGGCAGACGTCTAAACATAGCACCACTGAGCTAACTCACTGTTACAAGAGACTCAAGTAAATTCTTTTGGTTGTCCAGAGAGTGTTCCCGTCCCTTCATTTCTCCAAGCTTGTGTCAATTTATTTCCTCCTTCTTTTTCTCAGAAGTCTTCTCCCTTGTCTTAAGCTTATAAGAAAAAAAAACTGATTTAACTAATTTAAAATGTGACATAAATGATTAACAGGTGTCGCAAGAGCATTTCTTTTCCTCTTTCTGATAAAAGCTCAGATGAATTTTCAGATAATATAGGGATTTTAGAAAAGCAGCCTTTTTTTAAAGATACTGCCAGGATATCTTGAAGATATCTTGTAGTAAAGTGATAGAGTAGCCAGACTTTTGGAATGTTCCTAATTGACAAGATTGAAGGTCAAGAAATAAAACACCTGTCAGAAATTAGTATATAAAATAATTTTGGAAAATTATTTTTGTGCAAATGGAAAAGAACCTGGAAAAATAAGATTCATAACTTTTTCTCCATAAAAAATAAATTTCACATATATAAAAAAATGTTTGTGACAAATCATGTAAGTTTAGAAAAAAATAAAACACACTTTAAACATGTGCTAAGACAAATAATATCAACAAATATGCAAAAGGTTGTAGAGGAACCAGAGGAAGAGAGGGAAGAGGAAGGTGGTTACAAAACAAAGCTGTAATATATACAAAGAATCACTCCCTAAGATGACTGTAAACTGCATGGATTGCAAATATATACTAACAATAAAATTAAATATATATATATTAAAATTGATTTGAGAATGGGGAAGGTGTTTAGTTTTTTGGTTTTGGTTTTTTTTGAGACAGGGTCTCGCTATGCAATCCAGGCTGGCCTTGAGCTCACTTTGTAGCCCAGGCTGGTCTCGAACTCACAAAGATCCTCTTGCCTCAGACTCCCCAGTGCTGGGATTACAGGCATGAGCCACCACGCCCAGCTTTAGTTATTTATTGTTGATACCAGAAATTGAACTCATGACCTCGCAGTTGCCAGGCAAGTGCTGTACTGCTGAGCTATATTCTCAGCAGAGAAAGCCTTTAAAACCATAACACAAAACCTGTAAGTTTACAAGAAATTCTTTTTTGTTTGTTTGTTTTTGTTTTTGTCTTTTTGAGACAGGGTATCACTATGCAGTTGATGCTGGCCTTGAGCTCACTTTATAGCTCAGGCTGGTCTCGAACTTGCAACAATCCTCCTGCCTCAGCCTCCTGAGTGCTGAGATTGCAGGTATGCACCACCATTCCCAACCATAGAAGAAATTCTTAAATGACTGCATAAGATGAAATTTCTACATAGAAATAAAAACTTATAAGATCAGAAAACAAATGACAAACTCACAAAAATATCTGCAAGAAGTTTATTTCCTTAATATATACATCAGGAAGGAAAAGATTAAGCACTAAATGAAGAATTTAAATAGTAAGTTCATATAAAAAGAAACTATTTTAACATGTGAAATGAAATTCAACCTCATTCATGTTATACATACAAATTAAAACTATGATAAGATGCTCCTATTATTTGTTAGACTGGCAGAGAACAAAAGATAAAGCAATTCAATAATCCTTAAGTATGTAAATAGGCACATTCTTTTACCACTGGACCATAGGCCATTTTTAGAGGAAGCTGGGCAGTGTCTTTCAAATTGAAAAGCATATGCCCCTTAACAAGTCCATTTATAGGAATTTATCCTACATATACAATCATCCCTGAAGCCAAGAAACTATATATAAATATAGTATATATCAATATAGTAACTGCAGTATTGACTATTGATCAATAAGGGCTCCTTTGTTATAGTGTACCCAATACAATACTGTAGTTGTTTTTAAGAGGCAAATTAATATCAATAGGGATCAAAGAGCAAGGTAAATTATTAATAAAAGAACAAGGTACATTATGCTGTATGATACAGCTGTTTATCTAAAACAGTATATAATATTTACTTGGGAGGGAGAGCAGAGAAAACAGGTAGGGGACTTCTTTTTCACTGGGTCCTTTTGATTTGAATTTTTTTATAAGCATGACTATTATCTCTTCTAGAAATAAATACAAATTTAAATACAAATATTTTTACAGCTTACTCCTCCGCTTAATGCCAGACCAGATCTTCCCTGGAAAGGCAGAGAAGACTCTGTAACAGCCCATTATAAAACTCCTTCTTTATGCCACCATTCCCTATTTAATTCTTGAGACCCAAGCTGCCTCAGGGTAACTTTCCCTGTAGAATTCTGGAGATAATTCTTCCTACCCCAAGTCAGTTCCAACATTTGCTTTGTCTCAGTTCGTGATCTGTCTATGATAGGTGAGTATGTCCACCAGCTACAGTTTCCTTCCCCTGAACCCCAGGCCTGTTGGTGCTGCCTGTTAGAATAGCAGACAGATTTGGCTAGGTTGGGGCTTCTAGGTGACACACTCAGTGTCTTAGAAGCTCCCTATAGGTGCTTTTGGCTCCTGGATTTTTTGCAGAATAGTGGAGTAAAGTGGGGATAAAAAGGGAAATGCAGTGTCCTCTGTTGAGAGCTCCTTTTTTCACAAGGCAGTTTCATATACAGGCCACATGGGAGAGGAGAGGGCACTGATCACATTCCTAAGAAGTACAAAGGATAGTGGTGGACACTTAGTGAAGAATAATCATGAGGTCTTTCTCTCTTGCTTCTGTTTCAGGGAAGAGGGATTTCATGAAAAGAAATCAGAAGCAGCTGCAGAGAAACAGAAGTTAGGATACCCTCCCATTGCTCCATTTTACTGCATGAAAGAGGATGTCCTGGCCTATGTGTTTGACAATGTGTGGAGCAAGGTTGTGGGCTGTTTGGAGCAGTTGACACGTAGTCACTGGGAGGGATTTGCTTCTGGTAAGGATCTTTGTGAAAATACTGTCAAAAATAATTGTTTATGATCTCTACACCCTAACAAGACTGTCAGATGATATACTTAGTGCAAATGGTGAGTATGAGAGACAGGAAAACCAAAGCACTTTTTCCTACTCTCACACAGAACAACTCTGATGCTAGATGTATAGGGGCTTTTCCTCATACACCAGATTTCTCTAGCAGACATCAACTGGGTGTCCTATGGTTGCGTTCACTTCTGACTCAACCCTCTGACTCTGTCTACCTGAAGACAGCATCAGAGGTCCCACAGGTTAAAGCCTCAGTCTCACAAGACTGTTCCACTTCACATGACAGTTGCAAGCCACAGTGACATGTGCCTCTGACTAACCAACTATAACTCAGGATTCTGGTGACTCCCTCCTGAGGCTTGATTAATTTGCCAGGATAGTTTGCAGAACTCAGGGAAACATGTTAACTGGTTTATTATAAAGAATGTTATAGTACTCAGGAGGCTGAGGCAGGGGGATCTCAAATTCAAGACCAGCATGGGCAACTTAGTGAGAGTGTGTCTCCAAATAAAATAGAAAAGGGTAGGGATATAGCTCAGTGGTAGAGTACTTGCCTAGCATATGCAAGGCCCTTCATTCAGTCTCCAATATTGCCAGAAAAGAGAAAGAGAGAATGAGAATATGACAAATAATGCAAATGAAGAGCCAGATAGAGATACACAGGGCAAAGCATGGGAGAAGGGGTGTGGCGCCCTTTCTGGATTTACAGCCTCCAGTAAGCACTTATGTTCAGCAACTAAAAACTCTCTCCTAGGGCTTTTGGCTTTTATGGAACCTTTATTATGTAAGCATGTTTGATTAAATTATTGGCAACTGGTGATCAACTCAATTTACAGCCTCTCTTCCCTCCACAGAGGTCAGGGGCTGTGGAAAGGCTGGAAGTTTACATGGTTGAACTAATTATATGATTGATTTCCCCAGACAGTCAGTACTCTAGAAACTACCCAAGATTCCCCAACCACCAGTTATGGGCATACAAAAAGATACATATCACTTTAGAGATTTCAAGGATTTTCCGAGTTACAAGCCAGAAACTAGGAGCAGAGACCAAATATATATATTTATTATTACATCACCATTTTGAGAAGTCCTGGAACAACTTGGCTAATTCTCTGCTGAGAGTTCCACAGGGCTGTGATTAAGGTAATATAGGACTGGGTACTCATGTAGAGGTTCAGCTAGGAAAGGATCCACTGTTCCTTTTTTGTTTGTTTGGTTTTTTTTTTTTGGTACTGAGGATCAAATTCGTGACCTCATACTAGCCAGGCAGGCACTTATACCACTGAGCTAAATCCCCAACCCCCACTGATCCTTTTGAGAGTTCATAGAAGCATAAAATTCTCTGTGGCTGTGTTCACACCAGCATTATTTTTCAAAGCCAACCAATCAAAAATGAGATTAAGAAAATAACTTATTTAAATAGTATCAAAAAATAAGATATTTAGTAATAAATTTAACCAGGGAAGTGAAAGAGTTGTGCACTGTAGAAAGAAAGAAGAAATCCTAAAGATATGGAAAGACATCCCATGTTCATGAATCAGAAGACATAAATATTGCTAAGATGACCATATTCTCCAAACAGGTATATAGGTTCAATGCAATTTTACTCAAAAGTCCAACCACTGGACTGGGGATGTGGCTGTCTGGAGATGGGCGGAAGATTCATAATAAGGGAACCTCTATGAATCTCTGGGCCTGACTGAGGCCTGTAGTGGCTTGTGATGCCAGGGATGCCTCAAAGGGCAAGATAAGGCCACTGCTACCTACCTACCATCTGCAAGACCTTGGGTTCCATCTCTAGCACCATAAAAAACAAAAAACTTGCCTTTTTCTGCAGATATGGGCAAGCTGATCCTGAAATTCATATGGAATGCAAGGGGCTCTGAATAATTAATATAATATGGAATAACAAAAGAGAACTCATACATATTGATGTTAGAACTTACCACAAAGCTACAGTAATTAAAACATTGTAGAACTGTCAGAGGCCAAGCAGATCAATGGCATAAAATCAAAGTCCAGAAATAAACCCACAGATCTACAGCCAACTGATTTTTCAACAAGGGCACAAAAATCATTCATTGAGTGAGTAATCACTCCAACAACTGATGTTCAAACAAGAGGATATTCACATAGAAAAGAATGAAGTTGGACCCTGACTTCACACCTTACACAGAAGTCAACTCGAAATGAATCAAAGACTTACCTTTGAGAGGTAAAACTATAGAACTCTTAGATAGTAAGAATAAACCTTCAAGGCTGGGGATTTAGCTCAGCGGCCTACGCACCTGCCTTGCAAGTGTGTGGTTGTGAGTTTGATCCCCGGTACAATAAATAAATAAATAAATAAATAAATAATAAATCTTTAAGACCTTTGATTTAACAATAGATTCATAGATGTGATACCAAGAATACAAGCAACAAAAGAAAAAACATAAATTACATTTCATAAAAAGTAAAAGTTCTGTGCATCAAAGACATTATCAAGGAGTAAAAGTCAACCCATCATATACCTGATAAGAATCTAGTATTTGGGCTGGGGATTTAGCTCAGTGGCTTACACGCCTGCCTGGCAAGTGTAAGGTTGTGAGTTCGATCCCTGGTACCAAAAAAGAAAAAAATCTAGTATTCAAAACAGATAAAGAGCTGCAATTTAACAATAAAATGATCAGTTAAAAAACAGGGAATTCTCTGAATAGATACTTCTCCAAAGGAGATATATACGAATAGATAGCCAGTAAGCCCACAAAAAGATGTATATCATTAGAGAGATGCACATAGAAACACAGTGAGATGCCATTTCATGCCTACTAGGGTGACTATATGTGTGTGTGTGTGTCTGTGTATATTAATAAGTTGTATTTTTTGCCAGACAAGGTACCACATGCCTAGAGTCCTAGCACTTGGGGAGGCTGAGGCAACAGGATCACCAGTTTGAGGCAACCTAAGCTACCCTGTCTCAAAAACCAAACAAGCAGGGGCCGGGGATTTATCTCAGTGGCTTAAGTGCCTGCCTGGCAAGCGCAAGGTCATGAGTTCAATCCCCAGTACCAAAAAAAAAAAAAAGCCAAAAAATTCATGAAGTTCCATTTTTTACTTTTATTTCTACTTATTTATTTTTGGTACCAGGAATCAAACTCATGACATCATGCTTGCCAGGCAGACGCTATGTCACTGAGCTATATCCTTGATCCAAAGTTCTATTTTTTAAAAGAGAAATAACAAGTATTAGGATTTGCAGAAATCTAAACTTTTATATGTTGCTGATAGGAATATAAAATTTTGCAGTCATTATAAAAACAATGTGACAGTTCTTCAAAATGGTAAACATAAAATTATCATATGACCCAGAAAATTCTACTGCTAAGCATATAGCCAAGAGAATTAAAAACATGTCTATACTAAAACTTTTACGAAGCCAAGCAAGGTGGTGCACGTCTGTAATCCCAGTACTCGAGAGGCTGAAGCAGGAGAATCACTATGAATTTGAAGTTAACCTGTACTACACAACGAGATCCTGTTTCAATAAAACACCAAAATACCTTGACCACCTTACATGTGAGTGAACATTCTTAGCATTTTTTTTTTTTTTAAACCGGGGATCAAACACATGACCACATGCTTGAAAGGCAGGCGCTTATGCTGCTGAGCTAAATCCCCAGCTCGTAGCATATTTTTGGTGTGATAGCCAAAGAATGGAAACAACTCAAATGTCCATCAACTAATGAATGAATAAACAAAATTTAGTATATCCATGTGTTATGGACTGAATTTTGTCCATCTTAAAATTTATGTGTAGAATCCCTGAACATCATTGAGACTATATTTGACAAGGACTTAAGGTTAAGCAAGGCAATGGGAGCAGGGTAGTGGGGCTGGTGTCCTTTATAGAAGACGACATTATCAGAGATCCATCTCTTTCCACACACAGAAGAAGAGGTCGTGTGAGAACACAGCAAGGAAGGGAAACTTAACATGGCAGGAAGAGAGGCCTTACCAGAGACCAACTATGATGCATCTTGATCTTGGATTCTAGAACTGTGAAAAAATATTTGTTGTTTAATACCAGTCTGGTATTTTGTTATAGCAGCCCTAGAAGACTTAATATACCATGCAGTAGAATATTTTTTGGTCATAAAAAGAATTAATCCTTTTATGCCTAATATTCTATTTTTGGAATGGCACATGACAATGGAACATAATAAAATTTTTCTCTTCAAATTCTTGTCCCTTGAATTTTTCTAGGTAAGACATATGAATTTCATGCAAAAGTTCAAGAAATTACAATCTTCAGCATAAATAGTTTAAAGTACTGATACATGTTATAACATGGATGAACCTTAAAAAGCCAGACATGAAAGGCCAAATATTACATGGTTCCATTCATATGAAGTTTCGAGAGTAGACCACAGAGACAAAAAAGTAATTTAGTGCTCACCAACAGATGGAGAAAGTGGGGAATTGGGGTAATGAGAACTTTCTGAAATTATATAGTTGTGATAATTGCACAACATTGTGAACTGAATTGTACACTTTAAAATAGTTAAAATGAATTTAATGTTAATTTTATCACACACACACTTTAAAAATATTTTATCCCAAAGGATGTCCTTTAACATTCCTTGTCTATAGCTCTGCTGGTGATTGTTTCTTTTGTATGTATAAAATTTTCTTTTGCTTATATTTTCACAAAGTAGACTTGTATGTCAACAATTGTCTCAAACTATTTAAAGATACTGTCCATTGTCTTTTCCCATTATTTCTGACAAGAAACCTGATATCACCCATCTTTCTGTGTTCATTTTTTTTCCTCTCACAGCTTTTTAAGACTTTCTCTGTATCATTGGTTTTGAGCAACTTGATTGTGCTGTGCCTATGCATGTAGTTCATGTTTCTTCTGCTTAAAATTTATGGAACTTTCTGGATCTGAGTTTATCATTTTCATTCTGGAAAGCTTTTAGCCATTATTTATTCAATACTTTTTCTATCTCCCATCATTTGTTAGGAATCCAGTTTTCTATAAACTAGTCCATTTGATCACTGATCATTCAGATAAGTGACGTTTTGCCTATATTTTGGCATCCTTTTTTATCCATTTAATTTTGTTTTGTTTTGTTTTTTTGGTACCGTGGATCAAACTCACGACCTCATGCTTGCCAGGCAGGTGCTTATGCCACTGAGCTAAATCCCCTGCCCATGTACTGTTTTTTTTTCTCTCCATTTAATTTTGGGTAATTTCTATTTTTGTGCCTTCCTGTTCACTAATCATTTCTTCCACAATGTTAAATCTATTAAGTTCATCACTATGAAATGCAGGCTGGCCTCAAACTCACAGCAATCCTCCTGCCTCAGTCTCCCAAGTGCTGGGATTTCACTCATGTACCACCACACCCAGCTCTAGCACTAACTTTAGATCCTGAACAAGTGTTTCTTTGTTCATAAAAGGAGTATACAATTACTATCTACATCAGAGAGTTGTTTAAGAAACATGCAAATTACATGAAAACACCTAAGCAGTTCCTGAAATAAGTGCCCGTAAATGTTAGTGACTATCACTGCTTTCTGGGGACTTTTTTTGTACTGGGGGGTTGAATCCAGGGCCTTCACACTCAGCATCATTGCTTAATTGTACCTCAAAATAATATATTTTTGGCTGTGATGTGGACCAGCTGGCTAGTTACCTTTTGTGAGAACCGACATCCAGGCACTTGCACAAATGTCTTTATTCTCCTACCAAGCTACATGCTAGTCATGTGCAACAGAAAAAGGCTTTCCACCCTTGCCTCTATACCTGGTTACTTTTAATAATCATTTTAACTTTTACTCAAGACAGTTTTTAAAATATAAATTATGGAAGAATATTTTATTTAAAATTATCATTATCAGTATTTTTAACCCTAATGTGCTAATGGGGAAAAATGGTTCACTGGTAATTTTTTTCCACAGAAGTTTTACCTTCTTTGAATTAAACAACAGTAAATTAAAAGATAATAATGGAAATGACTTAGAAACAATAAAGACCACAAGCTTTCATATTGATTTTTACTCAGAAACATGAATTTCCTTTTAAATTTTTGTAGTCAACTGATGATTACTAAAATCCTAGTGTTTTAAAAATACTAAAGTACAGTGTTCAACAATCATGAGCACTGATGCTATAAGCATTTTAAAATATTTCTCCTGCTTCATTAATATAAAGGCTTCTCTCAGGTGTGTGTCACAGAGTGAAACTGACAGTGCATAGGAAATATGCATCTGCAGTTTTACTAGATAACGCCAAATGATCCAAAGTGATCGCACCAGCTTACATGCCCATTACCAGGACACAGGTCACGGTGGTCAGTGTTACTAATACTTACTGCTTCAATTTTTAATTTTTTGTCAGTATATGAGTATTTTCCAGAACTTCTCCATTTTTAAAATTAAGGAAGATGCATCCCTTTTAGTGTTCAAACTCAACAGTTTATATCTTCTTGTTTCCTTGAATTCAAGATAATTCTTTCAGATTTTTTTTTTGATTCACTACTTCTGCTGTTAACTTCTGTGAGCTTTTAATTTTCTTTTAGTTTTATTATGCTTTTTAAAAAATCTGCTTGCCATTCCAATCTCTAAGGTATTTGCAAACCTAAATTATGTTGTTTTTGCTTTCTTTTTATCATGATACCTTCATTTCCTTATAGATGATGTGACTTTTTTTTTTTTTTTTTGTATCAGGAATTGAACTCACAACTTTGTGCTTGCCATGTAGGCACTTACATCACTGAGCTAAATCCCTGGCCCAATCATGTGATTTTTTAAAAATTATTTTTGTTTTTTTTAAGAGTCTTTCTATATAGCCCAAGCCAGCCTTGAACTCTCAATAATCCTCCTGCCACAGCCTCCCAAATCCTGAGATTACAGGCACCTGGCACCATACCTAACTTTAGATCATGTGGTTTTTAACAGTATTTCCCAGTTTTATAACTTCATCTATGGAAATTTAGATAGATCTAGATTAATGATCTAAAAGCTCCCCTGGAGTTACACTGTCCCTAGGCACTAGTAACGTGTGACTACTTAAATTTAATTAACATTAAATAAACCAGGCGTGGTGTTGCACACCTGTAATCCCAGAACTCCAGAGGCTGAGGCAGGAAAATCACTGAGAGCTTGAGGCCAGCGTGGGCTGCGTAGTTAAGCTCCAAGGTAGACTGAACTACATAGCAAGATTCTGTCTCAAAAAACCTAAATAAGTAAATAAATATTAAAAATTAAGTGAAATTTAGTTCCTCAATCATAGTCGTCTCATTTTTAAGTTGCTTGTGGCTGCAATACTGGATAACACAGGTATAAAACAGTTCTGTTAACTCCAAAGGTTCCATCACAAACCACTGCACTAGACATTTTTCTGTTTCCTTCTGCTGGGTACCAGCAGGCATCACCATCCTGGAAAACCATTTTAAACCAAATTCTCAGTTTGAGGGGGCGGTGGGAGGAGGTTGGAACCATGCAAATGATAGAAAATTGGGTGCAAAGATGAAGCCTTGCTGGAGATTACAGATTTTCGGGAATTTTTTTTTCACAGTACCATTGCTGTGAGTCAGAAGACATTCATGGGTAAAATATTTTGTTGCTTTGCTCAGATGACGAGAGTAATGTTGGAACCACCAGGCTGGATATGGAAAGTCCCTGTGTGCTGAGTGAACCACATCCTTTGGTGTTACCACAAGTGCCACAGTCTAAGATGCTGTCTGTTACCTCAAATCTGGTAAGTGCTAGATGAAACTTAGGACTGTTCTTGCCAGAGGAAATTTGCTCTCAAAGTATGTCACTCAGTACTTTTTAGTACATTTAGTACATGTTTATTATGATAATACAATAACTCTTTGCAATGATCGATTTCAGTTTAATAGCAAAGTAGGGGTGATAAATAATTCTTAGATAGCTCTTTGGAAGAAGCACCAGTAAATTGTACATCTAGATTCAACTATGTGATCAGCCTAAGTCTACTCTGGGAAGTATCAAGGATATCACAATGAACAGAGGGGTTAATAACAGATTTTCTGTGCTTTTAACATCTGTCCCTTAAACTCCTTTTTGTCTTTCACTTTTTTTCTCTTAACTTGTGCTACACTTTTTTATTCTTTAATATATGAATGACTTTTTTGTCTTTGGATATTTTCCTCAATAAGAAAGTCAAGGGAAAGAGAAAACCTACTTAAATCTGTGACAAGGACAAAATTAACCATTTCTGGCAGTGAGCTTAGTCTCATTCCCATATAATAATTTATGTAGTCCAATTTTCTACATGATGGTTTCCTAACCTTACTCATAGAAAAAAAAAGGGGGGGGATGACTTTTAATCTTTGGGCCATGCTCATGAACCTTGGGTTTTATCATCATATTTAGTCATAAGCCTTGTTGGTATATTGACCAGTTATTATCCAGCTAGATTCACAGAAGAGTTATTAAAAATAAAATCAGCAAGGTTCATTACCCACTCACAACGTCAGGAATGAACCAAGCAAATCAGTGCTCCTTTGGTGGTGATCAAGCACTGTGGAACTAATCTAGCTGTGGTTTAGCCATAACCCTGCATAGTTAACTAAATGGTTCTGGCTGCTTAACAACCAAAGAATACAGAAAGATTAACTCAAAACATTCATGAGGAAAAGAGGAAGGAAAATGACACTCTAGTGGAGGAGATGGCAGAAAAGGCACTGAGCTGATGATCTTGAGAGATAAAACAAGCAGGGCTCTAGGGTGGTGATGCCAAATAAGATTAAACTCTTATACCATTAGAATAAATAGGATTGACTCCTAATAAAGTCTTCAGGATTTAGGTTATCAAGGCAGGCATGGCAGTGTGTATCTATAGTCCTAAGCAGTAGGGAAGCTGAGATAGGATCATTTGAGCCCAGGAGTTTGAGACTAGCCTGGGCAACTTAGCAAGGTGCCATCTCAAAAACAAAACAAACAAAAACTAGGATTGAGGTTATTATTGAGAGCTGACTGCTCCTGGGTAGTGAAAGAAAAGGGGTTAAATTTGTGTATAATTCAGGATTAATCTGTAGTTGTAGCCCAGTAGTTAAGGTGCTGGACTAGAGTTCAGGATTACGGGATGACAAGGGAGATAAAGTTAAGAGTTTACTCATTTGTTTTTCTATTGCTCTTCCCCGTTTTATCTGTGGATTTTCTACTTAGGTTTTGTTTTCTATTGTAATATAAAGACCACCATAGTAGTCATCTCTCCTCAATGAGAGTGGCTGTTAATTGCTTTCATTTAGCTTTATAGGAGGACATCTCCAACCTGCTATCACTCAGAAATGGAGAGGACAGAAAAGGACCCTGTCTTCAGGACTACTGGCCAAGATAGTATAAAAGTTAAGGCACAAAGAAAAAATGTATAAATAATCTAATTAATATTAACTTCTGGCAAAGTTGGGAAATCAAGCAGGTATCTTAACTAACCAATAATGAGTAACATCTTCTTTTGACACTTAGATGAGCTTCTGTCAAGCAAGTAGTCATCAGCCAAATGTGAATGGTCTCTTGGTTCATGGGATGCCTCTACAGCCAAGAAATCTCTCCCTAATGGACAAGCTCCTGTAAGACGTATAAAAGTTTAAGACTACAGAGTTTAAATCAGTCACTAATAAAGAGAAAACAAAGTCAGTTCACTGCCATGCCTTCCTGAGTACCTGCCAAGGAACCATGGATACACCCATGGGTAAAACATCCAAGGGACATAATCTCCACCTGCAGGATGCTGGTAACCGAAAAGACACACATGAATTAAAAGCTGATTTTAGTGACTAAGTACCAAGCAAGTGCTAGGTAGAGTGAATAGTATGATAGCCCCAGAGGAGGCATTTTGGTGGATAAGTATAGGTAGGTAGGAGTTTGGATGAACAGAAGAGCAACAGAGCCATTTTAGGCAGAAAGAAAAGTGTGGGAAGAGGTTTGGAAATGGGAAAACTAAACATTTAAGAAGATACTATTTTTGCTACAGTAGAATAAGAAGACATCAGAACCTTAATGCTTTCGGTCAAATATCATTGACAATTTCGTAAAATTAAAATAGGTCATGGTATTATTAGTGGGAAGAGACTATGAAACTAATCAACATTGTGACCAGGCTGTGATGGTTTTGAACACCATGTGTTTGAGAGTTATCCATGGTGTTGCATATGCCCTTTTCCTGCTTAGTATTCCACTGTAGGAACACATTGCAATTTGTTTTCCTGTTAACATTAGGGTTATTTCCAGGCTGAGGCTCTTATGCGTAAAGGCTCTATATTTTTTTCTTCGTTTTGGTACCGGGGATCGAACTCACCCGCTCATGCTTGCCAGGCAGGCGCTTATGCCACTGAGCTGAATCCCTAGCCCTCTATAAATACTCTTCCATGGATCTTTATTTGTGGACATATGGTCACATTTCTTTTGGGTTAATATCTACAAATGAAAAAAAATCTGTAAGTGAAACAGTGATGATAGGTTCGCATTTCATTTTATAAGAAACTGCCATACGACTTCCCAGGATATTTATACCATTTTACATTCCCACTAGCAAGTTAGTTTCAGTTGGGAAGTACATATATTTAAATCAGAAATGTAAAAAGTCAATGGAATATAGATTGGATTGCAGTAGTAGGAATTCAAAGTAAGCCATAGGGATTGGGTGTGCCCTTGAGCATTAGCACAGGACAGGAAAGAAATGAACTTGAGATAATTATGAAATTCGATAGAAGCAGAAGTCAAAGTTCAAAAGAAATTGTTTTTCAAGAAAAGATGAGTTTCTTTTGGGCTATGTTCAGTTTACAGTAACAGGCCATCTAGTGGGAAATGTGGAAAAGATCAGATTTGGAGACTAACCTAAAAGTCACCTGGCTAGAATTGGTAACTGAACCCAGAATCATGAATGAGAACCTCATAGAATAAAAACGAGTATAGGCACCTAAAGCCTAGACCTATTGCAATTAAAAAGCAGTGATGAAGTTTGGAAAAAAACAAAGCATAGGTAAGTGAATGAGTGCAGGCAGGAAGACAAGGTCTCTCATCATTCTCAAGGTTTGGACCTGTTCCTTGATGGGCATTCTCCCTTCAAAGTTCTCTAAACAGTGAAGTATATTTTGTGCTACAGGACAGTAAAATGGCCTAAAAAGCTGCGATTCCTAAAAGCCACATGAGCAGGTGTCAGACCCCAGCTGCTTTATTAACTTTCCCTCCATTGCACTAGGCAAATACTTACTCTTAGATGTCATATAAGTTACCTTCTCACATGGTTTAAGAAACAAAAACAGAAAATCTCCAAACCTGTGAGGCAGTGTTTAAGACACTGAACTGTTAGGCATAGTGTGGAAGTCATATTTTGAAAATGTGATCTACTATGGTCTCACTGCACTGGACAGCCTGCACATACCTCTCCCTACTCCCAGCTTTCAAATTATTCTAGCCCCAAACCCTGTGGAACTGCCCTCACACCTCCATTTTTGTTTGAAATAGTGTCCTCCTTTAAGGCTAGATTCTCATGGCTATGCTGTAGATTATCTTCTGGAAACTAAGTTACTTACTGAAAGGTTTTTTGTTACCTCCCCCAAATATTTTAGGTGTTTACTAGTGAGTCTTATCTTCCTGTATGTAGTAATCTTTATTTCACTGTGGGTTTTTGATTTGGCCACTAGAGATCTTGATGACAAGCTACTTATGAGGCCTGGGTACAGTACCATCTTTCCAACCCGAAATTGGCCAAACCGAGCCCTGGAGCTTAGTACATCATCTCTGTTACATACAGTACAGTCTGCCAGGAGACGTAACCCCCCACCACGTACCCTTCATCCAATCAGCACAAGCCATTCCCGCACTGGAACGCCAAGACCTGTGGAAGAAGTCCTCAGAGGATCCCGAGTGTAGGTTTCAAAAGCAGAATTTCCACAATATGGTAAAACTAATGAATTTTACATAGAGAATATGAAATCTATGCCTAAACTATTCACTAAGTAATCGTACAATGGATTGTCCATTGGTTTGGAACACAGTTTTTTAAGTAGGGTTAAAATTTAATGATACTCTGGATATGCTGACTTAGCTGAAGATTTGTATTTCTAAAATATGTTAACACTTTTAATTTTCCAAAATCCTTTGAGATCCCTTAAAAATATGGGTGGCATAAATTTTCTGTGCACATTTAAGCCCCTTTGTTTCATTTGCTTTTTTAATCCATTTGTTTGTATTATTCAATTTCATGCTTTTGCATCTTGGTGTTTGCTGATGGATCTGAAGCCCAGTGGCAGCCGACTCATTTTCCTCTCCCTCACCAATGCCCTTGAGTCGGAAAAACCTGCTGCCACCTATTGGTACAGCTGAAGTGGAACATCTGAGCACTGTGGGGCCACAAAGGCAATTGGTAAGTCTCTCAAGAGTAGTCATTCTGCAGTATTTGTGTTTTGGTCTTAATTTACACTGTATTCTGTCAAAAGTGCAAACTGCATTCTAATTTATGACAGTGGGATTGGAGCTGCTTGACCTCCAATGGGGGACACATGCAGTGCCCATTAGTCTTAATCCAGGTCACTCATCTCCTTTGCAGAAAGCCCATGCCCAAGGTGATCCCAGTCGAGCTCGAAGTGCTGTGATGAACGAGCCTAACCATCAGCAGCCCCAAGAGAGGATCCTTTTACCTGACTTTTCCAGACCCAATACAACTCAGTCATTTCTGGTAAAGTGACCTGCTTCCTAATTTGCTTTTGATACCTGGGGAAAAGAAGTGGGGGAAAACTCTAGTTTGTTAGACCTAACACTTTATCCAGTGGTTTAACTCCAAGAATAAACATGTAGTTCCAATGATAAAAATTAGCATTCTAAGTATGTTTTTGTTGAAACTCAAATTGCCGCTGCTCATTCTTTTGTCAGCTTTACAAATTACAAATTGTGAGCAATTTTAAGTATTTTTGAGCACAAGCAAAAATGTTAAACCCTGGTGTGTATTATATGAGCCTGACTTCCTGTCCACCTGCTCTTGTTGGATTACATCAAAATGGTATCACACTGAGATAGATGGAAGCGTAGGCCTTTTTCTTCCTGGTGTTTAAGGGCTGATACTGTCTTCCCATTTACTGTGCAGTTAACTCTTTCTTTTAAGCAAGACAAAAGCCTGATTGGGAGCCAGGGGGCCATGCACTGACCTTGCCCATCTGTTCATCAGGGGTACAACCCACCTTATCTGCTTAGCAGCAAAAGGACTTGTGGAGTGAGGGAAGTGGCAGTGGTCCCCTCAACCCAAAAGAACATCGTGCACCAGTTCTCAGAATGGTGGTATTGGTAGCCTATTTATCCCAACCCATGACCTTTCTACTATGTCAGCCTGAAGTACTGTACAGCCTTTCTTCTGTTAAGAGTAATGAAAATAACATGAGGTTTTGTGTCAATTTCCTGGTGCTGCCATAACAAGTGACACAAAGTGGGTGGCATAAAACAAACATTCTCACAGTTCCCGAGGCTGAAGTCCAAAATCAAAGTGCTGACAGAACCAGGCTCCTTCTGCAGACTCCGGAGAATCTTTCCTCGCTTTTTCCCAGCTTCTGGTAGTCTCCTTGGCTTGCAACTTCATCACTCCAGTATTTGCCTTATCATTACGTGTCCTTCAATCCTGTGTGCTTGTGTCCAAGTTTCCTTTTTCTTATAGATACAGTCACTGAACTCAGAGCCCACTCTAATCCAGTAAGATTTCACTTTTTTTTTTTTTTTTTTTTTTAACACAGTCTCACTATGTAGTCCAGGCTTGATCTTGAACTCACTGTGGAACCCAGGGTGGCCTGGAACTAGCAGCAATCCTCCTGGCCTCTGCCTCCCAAGTGCTGTTATTATAAGCATGGGTTCTCATACCAGGTGATTCCACCATAATTTGATTACACCTACAAAGACCATATTTCCAAATATATTCTCATTCACAGGTAGCCATGAATTTTGGGGGTACACTATTGAATCCAACAGACCTCAGAAAGTTTAACTCAGGAAGATACTCGCTGAAAACAAGGGCAAAAATACAAACACTTCTAGGCCAGGTGCGGTGGTTCACGCCTGTAATCCTAGCACTCGGGAGGCTGAGGCAGGAGGATCGTTGTGAGTTCAAGACTAACCTGAGCTACAAAGTGAGCTCAAGGCCAGCCTGAACTGAATAGCAAGACCCTGTCTCAGAAAGACAAAAAAATTTAAAAAATAAAAACACTTCTGATTTCTTGAACCCCAGAAAGCTGAGAATATTTAATTGGTCATCTCATAATTTGATCCAGGTGACATATATTAAGCAATGTTGATAATTATATTCTATAGCTATACTTTCAAAATGTAATTCTGGTTGCCTCAAGAACAAAACTGAATTCATGAAAACCTTTCAAAGTCTAAGGTTCCAAAGTCTAAATAAATTTCTAACAAAGTAAGAATTATATATTCTAGTCATTTTTGTCTGTATCTGCTGTCATAAAAAGGAATATGAGCTGGGCCAGGGGTTTAGCTCAGCAGTGTAAGCGTCTGCCTGGCAAGCACGAGGTTGTGAGTTTGATCCCCAGTACAAAAAAAAAAAAGGAATATAAGCTAATAGTTCAATGTAATTAAGTGTGTTAATTCTCCCACCACTGGGGAAGAAAAAAAAGCTAGCTGAGTGCTGAGGCCTCTTGGAGGGAAAGACTCGTACTCTGCCACTATACCCATTGGTGCTTTCTGTAGAATAAGGATCAGTAAACTACAGTTCACAAGTTTTTGAAACTACTACCTGTTTTCTTAAGTAAAGCTTTATTAAAGCAGAGCCACCAAATGACCCACAAAACCTATATCTATTTGACCCTTCACAAAAAGTAAGTTTGCTGAACCATAATTTCTAGAATAGGTGACATCACTAAAAAAAATTTTTTTTTCTTCTTTACATCCCCCAATTCCAATGCTCTGAAAGGGAATTAAAGGATGTTTTCATTCCAAGAGCCCAACAGGATGGCATATTTCCATTGTATTTATTTAATAAAGCTAAAAATGTATAAAGTTAAATTTTAATATGTGGTAAAGTCTTATCACCATTATTGAAAAGGTGGGTTTTGTTTTAAAACACAAAATAATGAGGAATCAGGTAAAATTCCCTTGGAAGCTAACTGAAATATAAAACCCTGTAGACTGTTTTCTTAAAGACCTATTAATAAAATTATAGAATGTGTAACTTTTACACAAGTTAGCAAGTGGCTTTGGCTTTTTTTTTAGAATTCTATGCAGTGCCCTGGCTGACTTTTCTCTCAGGTTGGCCGATGATGCCTTTTGCATTACTGCCAATTTCATGTTTTCCTCTGTAAACCTGAAGTATTTTCCTTTGGGAGAACTAGCATTGTAAGATGTCTCTCTCCTTTTCTTTTAGCTGGAGGCACCACATCGTCAGGCATGTGCAGTTGAGTGTCCTCATCATGCCCGACCTGGCAGGGGAGCCACAGGGACAGGTAGGGCTGCAGCTCTTACTTTATTACTATGATTATGTTAAGACCCTGCCTTCATCTTTTTTTTCCCTCTTTCTCCCTTCACTTATCTTTCATTCCTCCAGATTTTCTTATATTTAGTTTTCCTGCATCTGTGGAAATCACCCAAATTTATTTTGGAAGAATGAGTACAATAAAGAGTTCAGTTTCTCAAATCAAAATCAAACTTCTGCTGTTTTTTTCATACCATGTAAATTAATCTTTCACTACTCTTGTAAACTTCAATTTTTTTAATATAAAAATCTGAGCAAAGTAAGTCATTTTTGTAATATCCAAAATATTCTTTAAGCATACACCATGAATTAAACTTCTTTTACCTGTAAAGCCAAGGTAAGAAGTTCTAAAATGTCAGGATATGATAAATCTGATTTTATCTTAACTTGTTTAATCTCTTAATTATATACTCTGTAAGTTGTATTAACAAAGGAGAAACAGGAGAAAATAGCAGGCTTTCTTAATTCTTCCACAACTGTCTTCTCACTACCCTCAGCGTTTTTATTATGTTGTGTAGGTGAAATGGGCAGTTGAAATGTTTCCTGTTAATGATAAATTGGCAAATACAGTAAAAAAAAAAAAAATACTAATCTTCCTCAAGCCATTTTTGTTCAACCAGTATCTCTTAGTTCCTAGTAGCATTAATCAAATTTTCTTGTTTTTTTTTTAATTCTTATTAGTATGTTTGTAGTGTTTACATTATTGTGTGGCATTAGTACATGTACATATCTTAATTCCTTTTTTTTAAATCCCCTAATCCTTCCCTCCTTCCATCTCTTGATCCCATTCCCATTTGAGGAGTATCTGTTTGCCTGCTTCCTATTATCTAATGGATCCAAATGGATTTATTACACTTAGCCATATTTTTCATGAGGTATAACTAATGTAACATTTTGGTGAGCAAACACAACTGAGGCCTAATTATGGTGCTCTTAAGCATAAGTTATCTTCAACTGGACAGAAAACTTAGGTTACTGCTTCATTTCTTAAAATATAGGTTTTAGTATTTCTATAGGACAAAATATATAAACTTGGTTTTTAATGTCTTGGCAAATATATGATTTACTACTTAATCCCAGTCTCCAAATTTTAAGTCCAACTGGCAATTGGAGCAAAAAAGCCCTAAAATACAAATTTTGATTACAGGTTACCCCCCCCCCAAAAAAAACCACCCCAAAAATATAAAATTTGATATTACCAAGTCTGGACTGTTTACTATTACTCTGATGTCATCTGACAGGTTCACAGTTACACGGCTCTACAAAATCTCACAGCAGAGGTGGACCAGTGACCAGAACCAGGCAAGGACCATAGGGCAAATGAGAAGAACCTATGGGGCTGCAGCAAATGTGAGATTTCATGACCAAGAGTTTAGTCACTGAGTGAACAGGGCTTGTGTACAAGATCAGCTTGAATCCATCTTCATGAAGTTATTTTGGAGTAACTGAGGAAAACTGAGAATGTATCTGCCAAAGACTGCATGGGCACAGTCTCCATCTCCAGTTACTGTCTTCCTTCAGCATAAGTTACCTCTTCCACTGGACAGTAAAGACTATACCCCAGATGTAACAATGAATGATTACCTCCAATCACTGCTCATGTTGTCTGTTAATAATGATCAGTTCAACTTTACAGGATTCTTTGAGATTATATAAACACAAAGAGCAGCAAATGCACTGGCTTCAGAATACTTCAGCTAGTATTAAGTTCTGGAGAGCTACACTCAATTCAAGTCAACTCATTTTTAGGAGATAGTGTTATCAAACTTTGACCTACTCACTAAATAAACTTCATTCCTAAAGCTTTCCCCTTAGATGTCCAATCCTATTACCAAAATGGAATAGAAGGGTTAAGTAAAGATATAAGCATTGGTAATAAAATAGCTTGTGTAAAAAATTAAATTGCATATATTATTTGATTGGATAGCTCAACCTTACATAATCCTGCTTGATATCCCATTATGCCTATTTTCTTCCTAAAGTACTGTACTCATTTTTTCCCCCAAAATATTTAACTTCCCTTGATAGATCTTCTGCTAAAGCTCATTAAAGTTATAGTATATCAACATTTTTTGTTTTGTTTTGTTTTGTTTTTGGTGCCAGGGATCAAACTCACTACCTTTTGCTTGCAAGGCAGGCGGTCATGCCACTGAGCTAAATCCAGGCCCTCAAAGTTATATCAGAAGATAATTTGTATAATCTACGTTTTTAAAGATATAATACTTTAAAAAACTTACAGAAGTTTTTTAAAGTATACAACTATGGCAATTAGCCCAGTATTAATATATCCTAAGAGCAGCAGGAATAGAGAACTTAGGCAGTCTTCTGATTTTTACTGTGAACTCACAAATGTAGCAGTAATTTAAATGTTAATTTATCTTATCTAAATTTCACTGAATATTAACCTTAATTACCATACTACTTTTAGATATTGTTAATTTATACTATATAAATTGAAATGATCATAAAGTGAAGTGAATTTTAAACTATACCAGTGTTCTAATGCTTTATCATATGAAGACAAGCTTCATACCTACATTATATTTTTAATACAATTAAAGAGTATTTTTAACTTTTCTCAACTACAAACTGAAAATGTATCATGCTTCTTTCTAACTTATGATACATAATGTTTAATGGCAAGAAAAAGCTTTTATGCATTATTATATATTGACTATAGAAGTTTTCAAACTGAAGATTTTAAGCTAAACAGTCCTTTACAAAAAATTTCGTATGTTACAATGAATACATACCACCAACCCATCTAAACAGAAATAAAATTCTCTGTACTATTACTCATGGACATCAGTACCATGACATTATAACACTGGATCTATGAAGCTTGCCTTTCAAAGTTAATAGTCAGATGCCTCTAACAAGTGGTTTAGCCAATTCCTTTACCCTTTTTTCACTTGTCTGTGTCCTCTCAAAGATAGTGCAGCTTGCTTCTTAAAACCAAAATTATAGATCGGATATGACAAGATAGGATAACAGTCTTTCACAGAGGAGGAAACAAGTTCAGAGCTGGAAAACATAAATCTCTTTATGCAGACTATTACAATGCTGACTAGAAATTTTTAAAAATCTTGTCTATCTAAAACAGCATTCACTTCTTCTAGATTACATTTTAAATAATCAATGGGATCATTTAGAAAGCTACCAGAACTTTTTACTTATTTATTTAATTATACACAAGTCTTTACAAAAATGTTTGAATCTGAATACCTGTTTCTCCTATACTTTAGGGATAAGAGTACAAAACCTGACTAATAAAAAAGACAAGAGAGTCTATTTAAAATCCTTAGAACCAAAAGCAAGTTGGCAATTATCTGGAAGACAGCTAGTTGTTCAGCAAGTATTCTGAACATTCTAGTGGGCACACATTACTGAAAGCAGGATGGACAGACCCACCTCTTAAGGGAGCTCCTGGGGCAGAGGACCCATGGAGACAAATACACTGCTATCCCAACTATCACCAGCCCAGTCCTTCATGTAAGGGCTTCTCAAGATGTCAGGTGATTCTAAGAAATCTCAGATCAGGTCAAGAAATTCTGGTTTGTCTGGTTGATCTAAATAATTTAGGCTGGAAAGATAACTTCTCTTAAGGGTTAACTTTGACTTCAGATCTTGAGTGTACCTTGTCTACAATAGCACCAACAGATGCATTAGGACCTTTGTAGAGAAAAATTCCATTATTTCTTTTCTTTCTTGATGGCTGCTTTTTTCCCTCCTCCTTTGGAAGGTTTGCAGTATTTTGCTTCCATCTGAGCCAGAAAACTGTCCATTTCCTTTTGCCGATCCTTCTGTCTGCTCTGTTTGAGAAGTTAAGACACAGCTTTCAAAATACACTATTTTCAGAGTCAGAAAGTACTTAACGGGTACCAGGGACTGGGATAAAAGGGAGCATGGGGAATGACTGCAAGTGGTTATGGGTTTATTCTGGAATGGTGACAATATTCTACAATGAAACAGTGGTGATGGTTGTACAATTTTGTGAATGTATTAAGCTGTACATTCTTTTTTTTTTTTTGGCAGTACTGGCTTAGGACTGAACCCACCTCAGCTTTTTAAAAAATTTTTATTTTGAGACAGAGTCTTGCTAAGTCATAAACTATTCAGGTTGGGTTCGAACTTGTGATCCTTTAGCCTCAGCCTCCCAAGAGTGCTAGGACTAAAGCTGTGCACCACCATACCCAACTCAGATTTGTACAGTCTTAAAAAAATACAAAGATGCTGTGAGTTATATCTTAAAATACAGTATCATACATACACTCCAAAGAGACTATCAGCAATAGGAGTCAGATCATGAAAGAAGTGGTAAAAACCTGGCAAGTTTACCTGAATGAGTGCTTTCAAGTTATCCTCTCCTTCATCAAGGCCCAGCTCCTTCCTGCTCATTTCTGCTTCTTTAGCCTCTGCCTGTGCCTGAAATAAAAAATCTTATGAGACACCATGGTAACCATGCTTGAAATACACTTTCTTTCCTTTTCAATTTGAGGATTATATGAATTGATAAAATAAAATTACACAAATATATCATTCATTAGAAGGCAACAAACACTGCTGAGAGTAAGCAGCAGATTCTTCTAATAAGCATTTGTTTTTTTCTTCATTTCTACTTGCTAGCGGTAGCAAATACTTTGGAATTAAAAACCATAAAGTGACAGAAAGGAAAACATGCTAGGACAGCCAGGAAAGGCATTTAACCTAGGATATCCTCAAAAGGATGCCAGCACACAGGCACTTTAGAATCCTCTAGCAATCCCATTTACTATGAGATTGATAATCCTGGCTTAAAATGACTTCTCCAGAGTGTCCAAAGAAACATTAACAAATTCAGTTTTAACCTTTCTTTAACTGATTTCAAAGCTGCTTCATGGACCATATTTCCCAAAATACCACAAGAATATCTTATAGAACCAAGTATAAGTGGCCCTAACTCTTGCTGAATTTTCTAAGTAGCAAAACATGCTTTTAATATTGGGAGGGTTGATAAATTAGGACCCTGATATCCCAATAAAGAGACACAGGTTTTTGTTGTTGTTTTGGTATCTCTTAAAATTTAGCTTTCCTCTCTCCCCTAAGTTGTGTGGACAAGTCTCTCAAAACTGCTATTTCTCTTCAAACTCTTGGGAAGTTTCTCAAGATACTGGTCTAAAATTGAATACAGCTGTGCTCAGTTTCACTGACAAAATGATTTACTCTGAGCCAGAATCTAAACAGATGTAGCTCATGAAGCAAAAGGACAACCTTGATATACAGTGTCTTCTTCAACTTCTGCCTTGAGCTCAACACAGAGATGGCATGGCCTTTTACCCAGGCAAAACAGGTCTTTCAACTTTCACCAAAACAAAAGATCAGTCTTCTCTGTGTTATCTTTTATCTAAAATCTGCAGACCTCCCCATCTCCAACTTCAGCCACACTAAGTCATCTCAAGTACCCACCAAAGATCTAAAACCTCAAACTTTCTGCTTTCCATGGAGCTCCAGTTATGCAAGCCAAGCTAAGATAATGGTTACTTTGAGCTCACCCTGAACTCCGCCTGTCCCTAAGCACCTTTCCTTTGCTATTTCCTACAACCTGGGTTCAACACCAGTATAAAAACACACAGGCCATATTCCTTATTCTTCATAACTGTCTCTCAAAGTTTGGTAAGAAACACCCTCAAATAATTTTCTCAAAATGTATATTCTGGATCTAATCCAAGAATCAAGCTCTGAGCAAAAGCTTGAGAATCTCCACCTTTTAAAAACTGTGAATTATATTTTTCAAGTTTAATTTATGGGGTAAGGAATCTGCACCTTTTTTTTTTTTTTCTTCACTGCTGGGAATTCAACCCTGAGAAGGGATCTACCACTAAACTACATCCCTCGGCCTGTACTTTTAACAACGACTGACTGCCATTCTCTTTCTGTTTGTCAACCAAGTGAGGACTGCTGTCTATACCATGTACCTGGACTATAAGGAATACTTCAGCAAAACTGCAAGAATTGGCCATTATGAAAAATATTAGAGTCATTTTAAGATCACACTATTTAAACAATTCATGCAGAAAATTTTGATATGTGGTGCTTAAGATTTTTGAAGTATGCTCATTTAACTATATGAGAGTTATAGATCAAGCTAACCCTACTGCATACTTCAGTGATTTTTACTTCCAGTTATAAATACTTTCAAATCATGCAGACGCTAAAAAACAAAGATGACAAGAAAGAAGTCTGGAGACCATTATTAAACAAGAAGAAGGGTATATACACTAAGGCAGGGGGAGGGGTGTAAGAGTGGACAGAGGGTACAGGGATGAGCAAAATATACTATACATATTGAACCTCCCCCCAAATGTGAAACTAGGAAGAGAAGCTGGGTGATAAGGGGGTAAAAATGATCAAAATATTTTACATGTATGTACCAACTAGCCAAAATGAAAGCTATTAGTCTATATAAACAATTTCTTAAAAAGAATGCAAAGAAAAAGATATAAATCACTGATAGCATCAAACTCTTACCCTTCTTTTTCTTGCATTCATTTTTTGTTTTGATTCTTTGACAAAGGCATTATAGGATGGGACCTCTCCAGTGTCAATAGCCTGCTGGATGATGTTTCTTATCCTGGGTTCCTCTGTGTACTCCACACACAGCACAGACTCCATGATCTGATTCATGTCACCCTTGAAATCCAGATAGGCCTGCTTAATATCAGCCAGCTCTTCCTCGGAACCTTTGTATGTCTTTTCAAAAGCTTGAATGTCTTCTAGAGTTATCTGATAATGATAAAAAGCACTGTTTTAACTTGAATTTTAAATAAAAGGTATACAAGTAAAACAAGATTTAAGTGTTGAAATGCTTCTCCTCTGATACAACAGTTACTTGAATCGAAATCATCGCAAGGAACTAAATTTCCTATGCCTAAGCTTTTTCAGAGTTCTCCCTAAGCCAACCTTTAAAACTGCTAAACGGGGGACCACCTAAGACAAATTTAAACGAAGTTTCTAAGAGGGGAAGAAACTTAAAAGTTCAGATCTTCGATTTGGATATGCAAAATAAATCACAGCCTGAAGAAAAATCCACCCCTTTTACTGCGACAATCATGTTCAGAAAGAAAACACTCATTTCAGTTAGTGTGTTGTGTATATTTACGGGCTGTAATTAAATCCCTCAACTTTATTAACACAGAACTCAAGGCATGCGGCACCTTGAATAGGGAGACCCCGTAAACAAACACTTGTTGACTGAATTATGGGAAACGTCACAAAGAAAGTTCCAAAGCCCCCACCTTTTTAAACAGTAACCTCCAATACGCCTCCCAGTCTCGGTCTTGGTTGAGCACGGCACAGTCTTCATCCACTGTTCCCTGCTCATCGTACACCACTCTCTGCTCCTTGTCACTTAGAACGGCATAGACTCTCCCCAGTATCTAAAGGAAAAGAGCATCCAAAAGTCAGCCTTATACCTCGCACTGAAGCCGCGTAAGAAAACGCCGTGCAGCGCACTGCGCCAGAGGAGAGCCGGGCGGACAGGAGAGGAAGCTGAAATCGATTTCTGAGTCGGAATCAGAGCGGACCTGGAAGCGGCGTGTGGCGTCATCCTTGTTGCCCTCGTCCACTCGGTCCGGGTGCACCTGCAGGGACACTTTGTGGTAGCCGCGTCGGACCTCGCCGTCCGAGGCCTCGCGCCGCACGCCCAGCACCCGATAAAGGTCGGCGGTACCAAACTCTTGTTCGCACAGCTCCAGCAGCCCCATGTTGGGCCGAGGAAGGTCTTTGCGAACACAGCGGGTCAAAACTGTAGCAGCTACAGCGTTGCCTGACTTTCTTTTCCGCGCTCAAAAGCCCATGGCGCCTGCGTCACAGAAGGCGCGGGACGACGCGCGTAACTACGTGCTACGGCGGCCGCAGAGGGGTGTAGCCAAATGGAGGCCAGGCGGAAAAGCCCTGCTTAGAGCTCATGGTGCACCCAGAGGCGGGGTCTCTTAGAGCTCCAAGAATTTGCGACCTTCAGGGTCCCACCATACCCTCTCCCTAGAGGCCCTCGTCCTCTTTGTCTAGAAATATTATGTCTGTCTTACCCTCAGTGTCCCAGCACACAAACATCTATTGATATATATAGAATGTCCCAATATTAGGTTACATTAATAAATGGAATTTTTTAAAGTGGGAATTAGTCAAATAGCAGCTATTCAGCAGTTATAGTTGGTTCAACCTAATAGTTTAATAGATTTGGTTTTTCAAAGATGATCCTCAAAGTAGTAGGGCTGTAGGCCAGTGACTACAACCTACAGGCTAGGGCTGTTGGGTTACTTTCACTTAAACTGCAGGAGGAAAAGAACTGTCTACTGAACAAAAAGCACAAAACACCAGTCTTAGTTTAAAAAAACACTTTATCTACACTGTACAATCAATACCTCCCTCCTGCTCCCTTCACATTACCTACTAACTCAACATGACCCTAGTAAAAACCTAAGCTGCTGAAACAGGTCTATGTAGTATTTGTAAAGTTCAGCATGCTGTTTGAGCAACATGGGTCTGAGCCAACAGTGGGGTGAGCTGGCAAATCATCCATGATAGGTTGGGAAACCTGGGCCTAGAGATCTAAAACAAGACAAAGGCTAAAGAACTCTGGAAACTAAAAAGATAAGCTCCCACTAGATATATGGATATATACACCTTAGACAAAGAATAATCCAGAATGCAAAGTGAATACCTCATCTAGCAGAAATTTAGTGATGGTCAAAATGATCCTTACTGGACAAGAATGCAGAATCACAATGTCCTCTGCCATTAAGTTTCTACAAAGCTTCAGACTTCCTAGGATATGCTAGTATCTTATAAAGTCCCAGAGTTGCCAGGGTTTTCAAAGCTTTTCTTTCTCCAATCCAAGCTCAAAACCTTCAAAAGTCAGTTCCTCTCCATCTATTCTAGTTTCAGTTTCCTCAAAACAAGCAGAGGTCAACTGGCAACAACCTTGGGGAGTTTCAGTGACTCTAGAATTTGAGATGACTAATAATCGTTCTCAGAATATGGAATCCAGAAAACCTGCTGGAATATTGAGACTGTAGAACTTTCTTTATAAATTTCCTTTATCTTACTGTTACACTAGAATCTGAAATCTGTATTATTCAAAATGCACATTAAAACAAGGTAATTCATGTAAACAAAATGGATGTTGAATTGTGAGTTCTGGTGGGACAGGCAATATGATGTTTGTCTTTGATTCAACTGGTCATTTATATTACCAAATTCATGATATGTGGATAAGATCCTACCACTGGTGGTAGGAGTAATGAGCTATATTTCCTGGCCTGTTATCTTTTTTATTCTAAGAGAGGATCTAAGTTATCCGGGCTGGTCTTGAATTTGCAATCTTCATGCCTTGGCCTCCCAAGCAGCTGAGATTACAGGCCTATAACTAAACCCAGCTACTACTAACTTTTTTTAAGACTTTTTTTTTTTTTTTTTTTTTGGTACCAGGGATCAAACTCACAATCTCGCACGTGCAAGGCAGGTGCTTGTGCCACCAATTGAAATCCCTGGCCCCTTTTCAAGACTTTTGAAATCCTTTCGTCTTCCTTTTTCCCCAACATAGATATTATGTTGGAAAGGAGTTTCCAGGTAGCCATGTTGGTGTCTGAATCTTGTATCACTGGGCAAGTTTTTACCTCCCCAGCCACAGCCTTTTCATCTGTAAAATGGAGAAAACCTCCCTACCTCAGTACTATATAAAGGGTGCACACAGAGTGTGGAGATTTATGTAGGTGCTCTACAACATTAGCTCCCTTTAATTTTCCATTCCTAAAAGATAGGTTGTTATAGCCCAAAAGCAATTTTCACAATCAATCTGTCTTTGTAAATGTGGTATTATGTGTCAAGCAAAGCACAATACATTTCCGATTACAAAAACAGTGCTAGAGGCGGTAGCATATGCCAGTAACCCCAGCTAGAGGCGGTAGCATATCGGTAGCATATGCCAGTAACCCCAGCCTCTGGGAGGTTGCAGCAGGAAGATTCCACATTTCAGTCTATCCTGGGCAACTTAGCAACTCAGTGAGACCTTGCCTGGGGGTTGGAAGTATAGCTCAGTGCAAAGGCCCAGAGTTCATCCCCAGAACTGGAAAAAAGAAAACAAAAAAATAAACAAGGTAACTATGTTCTTGAACTTGTGGGATGATTATAAATAAGGAAACACTCTGATGGGAGCAAGAAAGGCCAACCAAGCACGATAGTGCATGCCTACAATCCCAGCACTCTGCAAGGCTAAAAGCAGGTAGATGTCTAGTTTGAGCCCAGCCTAGACAATTTGGTGAGACCCTGTCTCAAAATTTAAAAAGGGCTGGAGCCAGATTTGGTGGCATGCCTGTAATCCCAGCACTCAGGAGGCTGAGGCTGGAGGATCATCAAGAGCTTAGGCCAGCCTGGGCTACACAGTGAATTCAGTGCCAGCCAGAACCACCTAGTGAGAGACTCTGTCTCAAAAAGGCTGGGGATGTAGTACAGAGACCCTGAGTTCAATCCCCAGTACCACCAAAAAAAAAAAAGAAAAGAATCAGGAAAGACCTGGAAAGCAGCAGATTATAAACTATCCAAGTGATTCAGTCTTCCCCCAGCCACTGTTTTTCCCAAGATAAGGGCCAAATAAGCTAATTAGTATCTAGACCCAGCTCCTATGCCAGACAAGAACAAATTTCTCCCTGAACCCTACTCAGGCCAGGCCTGAAGAGCACAAGTGACTCAGAAAACTTCATTTATTGTTCTTTGAACCTAACAAAATTAAAAGTTCTGCATATAGAAGATCTTGACCTTGTAACCACTGCCACATTCACTGAAGTCAGCTCGCTTCTGTTTTTGTAGCCTCTGTGTTTGTTTTCTGAGAAGCTAAGAGGATCTCACGTGCCCGCTTCCTTCGCAGCCTCTCAGCATTTGTGATCGTCATAGGATGCAGGGGGAAAAAGCCAGCCAGACCTAAAAGCACAGGATTTTCGTTTATTATAATACAGTTCAAGCCAATATTTCCCTGGCAACTCTGCCTCACAGAACTGAAGGCTGAGACCTAACCCAGAGCATGGATGTAAAATGCTTTACACTTGCCAAACTCTTGTCCTTCACCTTCCTTCAACTTCCTCTCATTTACAGAAAGGTGGCAGTGAATGATGTTTACCTCCTATCCTATCACTGTTCTCTTTACTTGAAAAATAGGTAAACCGACAGCCATTCAAGACAAACTATTGCCATTTTTAGCAGAAAACCTTTCCAGACTTGAAATGACAATCAGTTCACAACTTGAGCTTCAACTACAGTCCTGAGCCGCCTGGAGGAAATGAAAATCATTCTTCTTTCTCATTATGCTGAAGCTGACTTCAGAGTAAAACCCCCTGAATGAGGCAGGCCCAGATTTAAATTACCCAGAAGCTTCTCCATAGGCTTAGAGAGGTGGGCCCCACAGCCAATCCAATGCCGGATCCTCTCCAGGTTCAGCGCAACGAGTTTTTCTCCGTGACTGTTAGGCAGTGGATCATAGGAGCCCACCTGCTCCACAAAACGGCCGTCCCTGGGACACTTGTTGTGAGCAGCCACAATGCGGTAAAAGGGCCGGTTGGTACAGCCACCTAGAGCAAGGCGGATGGTTAAGTGGCCGCCACGGTAGGCCTTGCACAGGAGGGTACCTGTAGAAAAATAACTGGTTAGGATACAAGAACGGAAAGTACAATATGGGAAAAATGAGGTCGAGGAACAACTCCTATCTTCCACTGACATGTCCTCATTTCCAACCCATTCTAATAAATCTGGCTTGGTTATCATTTTCCTTTGAGAAGCTCTTCCTTAACCACTCCAGCCAGCCAGAGATTACCTCTCTTCATCCCTATGTCCAATTCCCACTGGTCTGTCATTTACTCGCTCTATGACCTTATTGTAGCCTTGGTTGCCTCACTGCAAAATGAGATGAGGGTTTCAGAGAGGATTAAGTGAGGAAAAGTTGACAGAAGGATCAGCTGTAAGCGAGTGCGGCGGTGGTTCCGGTGGCCTTCATCTGGCCCCGGACAACCCAACCCTGCAACCGCCCCTCAAGTCTCACGGAGCCGAGATGACTCACTAAGCTGGACCATGGTGCAGCCAGCGTGCAGATCCTCGGATCGTCCCGCTTGTTCCCACAGCCCAGGTGCACGGTCTCGCACCCACCCAAAAGCAGCACTAAAGATCAATCCCCAGAGACTGAGACCTCTAGCCGGGTACGGAAGCCCAAAGGTTCAGTTCCGGAAGTAAATGCTCGATTCGCCCCGCCTCTTCGCCTTGGCTCTATACTTCCCGTCATGCAACACGGCCCGACCTCCTCCATCACAGATTGGGGAGAAGAGGCGTCGCACTCTGCCTCAGTGGGCGTGGCAGTGCGATCCCTCCAAATGAGTCTCTGTTGGAATGAAAAGTTTTGGGGAAATTATAAGTACCTAGGAGGCGAATTAAGCGCTCTGCAAATCCAACCATCCTGCAAACGCTTCCATAACATCCGTTAGGCCTGAGCACGGGCGCTGTCCTCTGCCGTCCAAAGGCTGCCTGGCGGGGAGACGCCAACAGTGTCCAAACGAGTTAAGGGCGGGTAATAGTGCAGAGGGGGCAAAAAAGAAGCTGAAACATTCAGGAAGACTTCATAAAGAGGTAGAGTTAGGCCTGAGACTAGGAGGATTTCAAATGACCATAGTTTATCCTCCTCGGTTAACTAATTTGCCTCTCATTTTCCCTCTTTATTCTCCCACCACTGAAGAGACAGACACGCTATTAAAAAAACAAAGGAGGGGGAAACCCTTATTCCTGCTTTTGCTGCACAATGATCAAAAGTGCAGGCTCGGAGTTGGATTGATTGTCATCCCAAACCCAAGAATACGAACTCACTGATAAGGAATTCTGCATCTCTCACAGGGGTAATGATGTTTTTGCAGACCCCTTGTGGTTTACATCCATGAAGATACCCTGGTTGATTACAGGGAGTTAGTAAGTCTCCCTTCAGCGAAGACCTCTGTTCAGCTTCTCTTCACTGCTGGTTCTAAAGGCACAACTCATAGGCCCTTTGCTCTAATATAATAAACCAGTGTAGCAGTCTCTAGGCCCACCTTTAAAGGTTATGCCTTAATTCTCAAGTTCCAATAGTGAACCTGGCCAAGAGCCTTAGCTGCAGACTTCTTCCAGCAGTAACTCATGAACTTTCATCAAAAACCTAACTATTGACCCCTCTAGAGCTTAACTATTTACATATAACTAGTGGTATTTTGAATTGTTTTGTTTTGTTTTGTTTTGTTTTGTTTTTCAAGACAGGGTCTCGCTGTAGTTCAGGCTAGCTTTGAACTGACAGCAGTCCTACCTCAGCCTCCTGAGTGCTGGGATTACAGGTGTGAGTCACCATGCCCAGCTAACTAGTGATATATTAGGTATATAATTACAATTATATATAAATACACATTACACATAGCTCAGTGTACCTTTATTAACTTTAGAACCACACTGACAAAGTTTTCATATTTACAATTTTATTGTGATCCCATTTACTGTCAACCATTAAAACTTCCAGTTAGAGCCGATGGAAATATACAAGTTTCTGTTGATAGTGAACATTCTTTGGTTTTCCAGCTCCAGAGTTCATGTGGTAAAATTTCCATATGGAAAAGAACTCATCGAAAATTCTTCAGTTTAAGAATGTCAGAAAGATGGATCTCCAAATCCAACCATCTCCTGTACCATGTGGATCTCTGCAAGCAAAGCCTCATCCTTCAATTTCAGCTACATGAACAAGGAAGGGAAGAACACATGTCATATTTGATATGTTATATACCTTTGAAGGCCTCCCATTTGTACAGCCAAAGCTGAAGAACATTCCTAAGGATGTAATTGGCTTTTTGTATGTGTGCTGGGGATTGAACCCAGAGCATTGTGCATGATAGGCAAGCACTCTACCACCAAGTCACATTTACAACCTTTGAAAATCCCTTTGACAGGAAGTGAAATAGCTGTAACATGGTCTCTTTTCTATTTTCCTTCTTTTGTTCTTTATTATGTCTGAAACAGGTGTGGTGGCTGCAGCTACACTAGCTGTCTAAAACTATGAGAGACAGAAATTGTATGATACAGTTGAAGCAAAAAATAGGAGTTACTAATGACATTACTGACCTTTAATACCAGCCCTGGATTTCAACAAATTGGAAAAAACTAATTTTGTAAGCTGCTATGTCTTTCCATTCAAATGACTTGCAATTTATAACTAATAGACCAATGGTTGTTTATAAACCAACTCTAGCATGCTACCTACTTTTATGTAAATAAAAACTTTACTGGAACACAGCCATTCATTTATGTAATATCTATGGTTGCTTCTGCACTTACAAGGGCAAAATTCAATAGATGCAACAGAGATTGGCCTATGTTCTCTAAAATATTTCCTATTTTGCATTTTATAGACAAAAGATTGCTGACCCCTGGGTTAGATCAACCCCTTCATTTAACACGTGAGTAAAATGAAACCCAGAGAACTTAACGAGAAAACCAGAAACAATTCAGGCTGTCTGTCCTTGCCTTAAACTATAGAAAGATCACTGAGATTATTATTAAAAACCCAGCAACTCTATTTTAATGGCAAAATGGTGGGTAAAGCCTCCTGAAAAAGATTCACATCATGAAGTGCTCTGAAGTCCTAAATTAAGCCAGCATCTTCTTCCCAGGCTCCCAGCCTCAACAGGTACAGGCAAATGACAGAGGTGTCTGAATCCTACCTTTACCGTGTATTTGTAGGCCTGTTCAGCTTCCAGTTGTCGTCCAGCCTGAAAAAAAGTACAGTAGCTGGTGGTGAATACTGTCAGAAGCATCATGGCGGAGAAGTACATTGCCTCATATTTTTCTACCTGCCATTAGGTGATAGCAACTGCCCAGTTAAGAATTTGAATTCACAAAGGAAACAGGAAAATCTGAATGCATTGGAAAAAGTATAAGAATTACTTCCATGCAGATCTGGATATGTGCCTAACTACTCTGCCCATTATATTCTTTGCATGAGGCACTCTGTGAGTTAAACAAGATTATATGACTTTGCTATTATATTTCACAAGTTTGTGTATAGTAAATTAAGCTATTCATTCACTTAGGAAAAATTAAATACATATGCAAGGTCATAGAGTAATTTTCACTGAAAGAGAATTAGTTCATTAAACTTTCACACTCCCTTACCTACATTTTGAACTATTACCACCTGAAGTTCCCTGAATTGACAGGGTGTTTTCTAGCATTACTGTTACTTTTGACTCTTCCGCCATAGGAAGGTAGAGATCACATGACATAAGACAATAATTTTTTGCTACTATGAACATTGCTGCAGTAAAGATCCTTGTATATATCTTCATGTATTTTCTTAGGAATGTGTCTGGATATAGCATTTGCCAAATTGTAAATATGAATGTGGCCAAATAATGCCACGTTTTATTTAATAGTGTAATCTAAATTTGTCTACTAGCAATGAAGAGAATCCTTATTAATGTTTTTTTTTAATCAGTACCAGGGATTGAACTCACGACCATGTGCTTGCAAAGCAAGCACTTATGTCACTGAGCTAAAACCCCAGCCCTTCTTATTAATGTTGGTAATACCATGTTTTAAATTTTCCAGTCTGATGGATGTGAATTTCTTCCACATTATTTTATGATGCATTTTCATTTTTCTCAGTGAGGCTGAGCTTTTTTTTCATATATATATTGATTTTTATAATCTCTACTTCATCAAACTGCATATTCATATCTTCTCATATTTAAGCAGATTTTCTATTGTTCTTTTCCTTTTCGTGGGAGCTATTTATATAACCTAAATATAATCCTATTTTAGTGTTCTTGCTATATATGAGCATTCACTGTTAAAGTAGTTTATTGATATTTTATTTTTTGGCTTATGCTTTTATAATTTAAATAAAACTTCCATAATCTAAAGGCACAGAAGTATTCTCTAAATTTTAAGATTTTGCTTTTAAGATTTGTGTTTTTAAACCAGCTGGAATTATGTGTGTGTGGGTCTGTGATGTGGAGTAAGGAACTGATTTTTTTTTCATATGGGTAGGAAACAGTTGCCTCATAATTACTTCTTTCTCATTTTGGAAGAGCTATATTATCTTTTTAAAATAGCTACATTAAAGTACAATATACATGCCACAAAATCCACTAATTTCAAGATTCAGTTGTTCACTGGGTTTAAACATTTTTGTTGTGGTTGTGGTTGTTTTTTGTTTTTTGTTTTTGTTTTTTTGAGAAACGGTTTCACTGTGTGACCCAGGCTGGCCTCAAACTCACAGTGATCCGCTTGCCTTAACCTCCCAAGTGCTGGGATCACAAGCATGTGCCACCATGACTGGCTAGATTCAGTTATTCAGCCATCGACACTATCCAGTTTCAGAAGACTTGTATTACCCCAGAAACTTCTTTCATGCCCATTTGCAGTCAACTCCATTTTCATCCTTGCCTCTAAGTAGCAATCTATGTTGAGTCTCTACAGTTTCTCTATTTTCAAGTAAATGGAATCACATATAATCTTGTAAATGTTTCTGATCCATATTGTTGTATAAATCAGAATTCCATTTTAATTGTTGATAGTACTCTATTGTATAAATAAGTCTCATGTAGCCATTTAGTGATAGAAATTTCCAGTTTTTAGTAAATGCCAAAATTAAAAGTCACATTCAAATCTTTGTGTGGACAGATGTTTTCATTTTTCTTTCAGAGAAGTGAAATTGCTAGGAAACATGGTAAATGAATGTTTAATTGTTCTAGAATCTGTCAATCTGTTTTCACCACTTTACAGCCCTACCGGTAGTATTATGTGAGGGTTCCAGTTTATACATCTCCTTTTAAACAGTTAACATCACCTGTCTTTTTTACTTAACTTATTCTAATAAGTTATAGTGTGGATAAATGTTCATTATCTTAATGAAATATCTTTTAAAAATATACAATAGTATCTCAGTTCACAAACTTTTCGCCACAATTCTGGTCACAGACCAAATTGGACAAGAACCAAATCAAGTTTCCCCATGGGGCCAACACGGGTTGCAAGTGGTTTTTGTCCACTTGCAACCAGAATCATGGGAAGAATCAAGGTCATGAACCAAGCTACCACTTTATGGCATAATTACAGATTAAAGAAAAATTACAAGAAGAGTTGTCTTTCTTTTGCTATGTATTCATTTATACACAAATGTATATAGAGAAATATATTTACATATGTATGTACTGTATGTGTATGTATATATACTTTTTTTTTTTTTTTGGTACTAGGGATTGAACTCAAGATCTCACATTTGTCAAGCAGACACACCACTAAGCTAAACCCCCAGCCCATGTATATATACTTTTAACTTTTCCTGAATACTTTAGAATTGCACACATGAAACAATTTTCATGTTTCGGTGTTTTCTAAAATCAAAGATATTCTTTTATATAACCACAGTACAATGATCAAAATCAGATTAATACAGATATAATACTATTATCTATATAGCTTATTCAGATCTTTCCAATTATCCCAATAATGCCTTTTACAGAAAAATAAAATACAGGAACATGAATTATATTTATTATTTGTATCTTGATTTTCTTTTAATCTGAGTCTTTGTGTTTTATGACATTGGCATTTTTAAATAAGTACAGCACAGTTATTTTGTAAAATATTCCTCAGTATGTGTTATCTAATGTTTCCTCGTAACCATATCAGGTTAGGAATATCGCAAAAATGATGTTGCATTCTCAGCCCATGAGATGAGGAAGCACATGTTCTTTATGTGATCTTTGGTTTAGATAACAATCTTCCAGGTTTCTCTATTATATTACTTTTCTCTGTCTTGTAAAATGTATCTGTGAGGAGATACTTCGAGACTCTGTGAATACTTTCTTCTTCTTCTTCTTCTTCTTCTTCTTCTTCTTCTTCTTCTTCTTCTTCTTCTTCTTTTTTTTTTTTTTTTTGTTTTTTTGAGGCAGGGTTTCACTATGCAGTTCAAGCTGGCCTTGGGCTCACCTTGTAGCCCAGGTTGGTCTTGAACTTGCAATGATCCTCCTGCCTCAGCATCCCAAGTGCTGGGATTACAGGCATGTGCCACTGTGCCCGGTGTGACTATCTTCTTAATCCTTAAATTTTCATCTGTAGTTCTTGGATACACTGATGAATATTCACTGACTCAACTACCATTATAGTTTCCAAATTGTATTTTCTAATTCCATCATTCTTTATACATTTATTATTTGGTTTTCTGACCACTGCCATCACTATAGAATTCAGTTTCTTGTACTTAATAGGAGGGACCCATTTCCTTGTGGCTCTCAGATGACCTACTGTTAGCTTCTAGAGTTCACTCATACTCCTTGATATATCTTTCTCAATCTCCAGACCACCTGCTATGGGTTGTATCTAGATATTCCCACAAAGCCTCATGCAGTGGTGGGGTTTTGTCAGGGGCAGCTGGATCCTAAATGTGTGATGACAGAATTGATTCGTGGTACAATGCTAAGATCAAGGGCACAAGGGTTAAGGGTGTGAGTGCTACCTGCACTAAGTAGCTTAAATAAGGGATGGAAAGAGCTGTAGTCATCCCTTGTGGCTTTGCTGCCTTCAGCGTGCTGTGAACTGTGATTCTTGCCTGCCATGCTACCCTGCCAACTATGGACTGAAACCTCTACGAACTTGAGCTTTCCTCCCTTAACTGTTGTGTATTGGGTATTTTGTCCCACTAACAAGAGAAAAGTAACTAAGATACCACCTACAGTGAGTTGAATGACAGTTATTTCTTCCTGCTGACAGAAAAAAAACTGCTTTCAGAAGATTTGTTCAATTGGGTCAGATAATCTCTACATTTTGAGATTAACTAATGTGAGACTTTAAATACATCTGCAAAATCCTTTCACAACAGTACCTAGCTTAGTGTCTGATGCTACAGTGCTGCGGGAGAGGGGACACCTTTAAAATTCTACTTAGCACAAGGTCTCATATTTGAAAGTATCACCATTTCTTCTGTGATCAATGAATTAATTATAAGCATGTTTCTAAGTTTTAAAAGTACATGTTTTTGGCCTATACTGTTGTTGTTGATTAGTAATTTTACTACAGTGTGTATTTGCTGTAACTCTTTGTGGTCTAGCATGTGTTCAGCTTTTATGAGTGATTCATTTGTACTTGAAATGTGTCTTCTAATTGTTAAGAGCAGAGTTATGTATTGGTGTCTGATCTCAGCCCAGTTGATCATGAGATAGGTAGATAGACAGGTCCTTATCTATTTTCCAATTTGATCTAAGACTTTCTGAGAGAACAACATTGAAATATTTTTTACCCTTTTAACTTACTGGTGAAGAATATGAGGCCCCGTAAGGTTAAGTGAATTTACCTGTATCCCATAGCTAGTTGGGGCAGAGCTGGGGTAAAAATCCAGATTTTTTTTTGGACAGGGTCTTTCTTTGTAATTTAGGCTGGCCTTAAACTCACTATGTAGCCCAGGCTGGCCTCAAACTCACAGATATCTTCCTGCCTCTACTTCCTGAGTGCAGAACTCAGATATTTATTATGTTGGTACTTGGAATAATTACATCTTAGAAGAAAACTCATTAATGTTTTGCTTGACAGAGTCAAACTGTGTAGTTCAGGCTGGGCTTGAACTCACTATAGCCCAGGCTGGCCTCAAAGTCACAGTAATCCTTTTACCTCAGCACCCAATGCTGGACTTATGGGTGTGCACCACTGTGCTCATCTCCACAGACTTTTATTTTGTTCATTTCTCTTCTAATTATAACACTCCCTGTCAATTCAGTGTCATATTGACCAATGGACGAATAAGGGTAGCTCTCATGGCTCCCAGTTGATCTTAGTCCGAAATGTAAATTATTTGAGTCTAATCAAAGGAGATTTATATTTTAATAGGTAAAGCACTTGTCAAGAATTTCTCTAATACTTCCTACCCAACTCTGCATCTGAATCAAGAAAAAAACATGCTCAACCAGCAGTTCTGCTGATCTTTAATCTAGTTTATGTTCTGATACACAACACTGTTCCTGCCGTTTAAATTTTTCTTTCCCTTTCTTTCCTCTTTCTTTTCTTTCTTTCTCTCTCTCTTTCTTTCTTTCTTTCTTTCTTTCTTTCTTTCTTTCTTTCTTTCTTTCTTTCCTTCTTTCCTTCCTTCTTTCTTTCCTTTCTTCCTTTCTTCCTTCCTACTTCCTTCTTTTTTTCCTTCCTTCCCTACTTCCTTCTTTGTTGTTGTTATTTATTTTTTGAGACAGGGTTTTGCCATGTAATCCAGAGTGGCTTGAACCATGAATCCCAGTAGCCCACATCTGGCTTCAAACTTGTGATCTTCTGTTTCAGCCTTCCAGTGCTTAGATTATAGGCACATTGTTCCCATTTTTAAAACTTCCTTTCTAGAAAATATATTTTAATATAATTTTTATCTGTATTCCAAGTAGAAGATACCCAGATTTGGCCTTTTCTTTGTCATAAGTATAATGACCAAACTCAGAGCTCATAAAACTGCAACTGTCATGTGTTAATAGCCATCTGTCTCTTGCTGACTTGGTCCTAAACCTCTGATCCCTGACAGGGCATTGTGTAAAGGCAATAATTCTACTCACTTTCAGGCAGACCAGAGCCAAATATGCCCACACTTCAGCATTGTAGTTGTTCAATGCATTGGCTTCAGAGAGTGCATCCTCAGCTTCCGTGAGCTCATCCAGCTTGAGAGAAAAACCAGCAAACGAGTAAGGTGAAGTGGTTTTCACCTAAGGCAGGTGGAGTTAGCTTAGCTGAAACCACTACCTAGTGCGTATGTCCAAGTAATATGCCTATTATCTATACTGTCAACTTTTTCTATTGTTAGCATAAGAATGCTATTCTGGCAATTTTTCTGTGGTGATACAGTATATGAACCAATTAAAATTAGAACTTTTCTGAATAAAGAGCTAGTTAGTGGTATCTGGAGCCCTGACTAGTGGGCTATTTATACCCTTTCTCCCTCTTTGTCCCTCTCTAGTAGTCCCATCAGAGCATCTGTGCCAGGGCCAGAAGTCCACAAGTACTCACTATCATTAGTCAATCATTTCCCCGTATACAGATACAGTTTCAGTTTTTTCTTTACAGTGTGCATCTCTTTCTTAAGGCTAAAATCTAACTGACCTGTCGAAATACTGCTGTTCAGAAAACTTCCTTTCCCCTAATATCAGTTCCCTTTGTAAAAACTTCTGAAGGGCAGATGAGGTCATCACTACATCCTAAAAGTCATGAGCTCACTTTGTAAAACCCAAAGGCCACCTAAGGAAAGAAAGCTTTCTAAAAGTCAGGCTCAGAGAAGAAGCACCTCTAAAGTGCAATGCCATAGCTAGATCAATTTGTTTTTAATTGAGTAGATTCTTTATCTCCTGTATCATCTTTTTTTTATAGATAACATCACATGAGAGTGTGTAAGCCAAATAGCATTAATTTTTATGTATTATTATTATTTTTGATACAAGGAATTGAATTCAGGATCTTGTGCTTGCCAGACAGGTGCTGTGCTGTTGAAATATATTGCCAGCCCAACATTAATTTTTTAAAAATTCATCTTCCTGGTTCTTGTTTTCATAGGATTTTTATTCGGTTTGGCTTTGTTTTGAGACAGAGTCTTGCTATACTCCAGACTAGCTTTGAACTTGCTATATAGCTATATTGGCTGAGTATTCATGGCGATCCTCCTGCCTCAGTTTCCTAATTGCTGGGATCACAGTTTGTACCACCATGCCAAGCTAAGGCTTATCAAAGGATACTTTGTTTTCCTAGTTTAGATTGTTCTTCAGGTTGGAAACAGCTTTGAAGGGTCTGGGGATATAGCTCAGTGGCACAGCGCCTGCCTGGCAAGCACAAGGTCCTGAATTCTATTCCTGGTACCAAAAAAAGAACAACTTTGAAAATTCCCTTTTCACTAGTGCAGAATACCCCAATTGCCATCCCACTGTCATTACAAAATCCCAGTGTGCTTGAAAGATCAAGGAGTCAAAGTCACTTGCATGCACAGACCTAGACTCAAGGCTTCATTCACTTACCCGGTAACAGGTAATCCCCAGTCCCAGCCAGGTAAGGCAGGAAGGAGATCTCTTACAGGCCCACAGGTAGATTTTCTTTGCCTTTTCATACTATAAAAAGAAAGAGCTACTGTTCTAGAAGCTTCAAACACTATTACTATGAAAATCATGGGTCCTCTTGATAGTTTCACTTCAGAACAATTTAAGTGACCCCTATGGATTGCAATTTTACATCTAGTTTAAGGAAGCTATTGCAAGATTGAGGAGAGGAAATGAACAGACCACATGAAAGGGAAGACTTCATCTGGAAGCAGTTCCAAAGACATGTATAGTCATTGTAAATCTTTAGGTAAGGGGTTACATTGAAAGTTCTGGGCAACCACTGTGATTATCTGAGTTCCATCTGGACCTTATGGTGATGAGATGATAGACAATGAATGCCTGGACTGAAGTATTCTTGATATAGCTTCATCATTCTGAGAGTCTGTTCCTTTATCACACATGGTCTTAGAGGCTACTCAGCTGTTTAGGGGCTGAAGCAGAGGGCCCACTTCCGAGCCCAGGAGTTGGAGGCCATCGTAGGCAACAAAGACAGTAGTGAGACTCTTGTCTCCTTTTACTCATTTCTTTTGAGACAAGATGGCACTATGTGCCCAGTTGGCTTCCAAACCCTGAGCTCAAGTGATCTTCCTTCTAAGTGCTGGGACAACAGATGTAAGACACTCAGCAAGATCTTGTCTCTTTTTTTTTAACTTTTAAAAGTATCCCTAGAAGGACCATTTTTTGTCTTATATTTGTTTTTCCAGTATGAGAGAAAGAGCACCTAAAGCTGGGCCTCAGCAAACAGCCTAAGCACTGCTTGCCTGGTGACTGTGGAGGTCAGCAAGTGCTGTGGAGATGCAGCTTGCCATACCAGGAAGAAAACTTGTCCTTATTTACTTCACTGCAGCAGGACAATGATTTCCTTCAAGTCTTCCCACTACATTATACTGCAACTTCTATACTACTATACTACTATATACTACTATACTACTATATAATATACTACTATATTGCAACTTCTCTTTGCTGCTATTTTATATTCCAGGGGAGAAGTGGAAAACAGAGAGTCCAGAGACCTTCAGTAGAATGTTGATCATCATTATAGTGGAGTGATGGGTCTACTTTTTGGTTCATTTTGTAGCTATTTCCTGAAATATGGGAGGGAAGTGCTATGGGCAGGCCAGAGGGCCCTGTGCATTGGGGTTGGCCTCAGTTCTGTTAAATACAACTATGTTGAAAAGGAAGTTTGGAGAAGTCCTTTCTTTTGTTTCTTTCTTTCTTTTTTTAGAAGTCTTTTTGGGGCTTATGATACTCTCTATTAGTTAAGATGAGAAAAAAATTAAAATTAAGATGAGAATGTTTCTAGTACTACAAATAAAGTAAGTTCCACTGCTGCTAGTAAAATTAATTTTAGCTAAAATAAAATTTATTGCATCTTAATAACTTTTCAGTAGTGTGATGATTAAAACTGTGAAGTCTGGTTTTAGAGTACTGGGTCTGCATCCAGCTTCCATTAGTTACTGGTTATCTGATACTGGACAAGTCATTCTAGTTTGGATGTAAACACGTCATTACCATGTTACTATTTTTTGTATGGATGTAAATTCTTGACTATAATTAGGTCCCGGGCCAGAGCCCAATTTATGTGGTTCTTGCCTATCTTCTCTTCCTTACCTCTTTCTCTTCCAAATAAATGAGCCCAAGGCGCAGCAAGATAAAGTGCATCTCGGAAGCATCCACTACAAAACTAATAGTTCGCTCATAGCATGCCTTGGCCTCAGCGTGATTTCCACTCAGAAAATAGAGATGGCCCTTCAGGCCCCAGACATCAGGATTCTGAGAAAACACAGAACAATGAGTACATGGAATGATGTGCTATTTAAAAGTAGGTTATAGGCCTTCCTATAACATTTAGATTAGTAAGTTTACTTTTTCTAAGAGCACTCAGAAAGAGGGTCATTCAGTTGCACTGGGAATATTTTTCTAGGTCTGCCTGCTTTCTTTCTTTCTTTTGGTCTTTCTGAGCCAGGGTTTTGCTATGCAATTCAGGCTGGCTTTGAACTCACTTTGTAGCCCAGGATGGCCTCAAACTTGCAGCAATCCTCCAGCCTCAGCCTCCCACACACCTGGCTCTCATTTCTTTCTTGCATTCTTCAAAGCCATCTTGTCTTTGAGGTGAATGTCAAGAAAAATACTCAAGTATAACCATGACAATACCCACAAGGAGAAAAGGGAAGTCTAGAAAACTTGAAATAGATGAATAATATCTTCTAAAGACATATCCTTTTATCTGCCTTTTGCAAAACTCATGATTACTTAAGAAAAACAAATGAGGAGAACAGATAGATGACTTAACTGATGACCCCTACTTCTGGTTACTAGAAATCAACTTGTAATGTAGCATCATGACTATTTTCTGTTTTTGAGATGGGGGTCTCATTATGTTGCCCAGGTTGGCCTCAAACTCCTGGGCTCAGCTCATCTTTCTGCCTCAGCCTCCCAAGTAGTTGGGATTAGAGCCACCTGCCTCTATATCCAGATGGTGCCACTACTTTTAGTAAAGCCTACTTTCTCCTTCTTCCACTCAGGAAGCTCTAGTGAGAACCGTTACCAGGTAATCCATCTGGGCTGCTTGCTGAAGGTATTCCTCTGCTTTGGCAAAGTCTTTCTTGAGAAGGTGAGTCTGGGCCAGAACCAAGAAATATTCACAGCTGGGTCCTCCTTGAGAGCACAACAGCTCATGCGAAAGCACTCTGTGCACAAACTGTGAGGAAACAGAGCATAAGCAGTATGTAAATGCCAGCCTGCACTCGCCCCACAGCTTTTGTGGCTGAAGGATTCTGTCTCTAACAATAAGTAACAAGAAATATCTTACAGAATGAAAGTACTACCCTCAACACCAAAGAGCTTATCTGAATTACATTCAGTACTTCATGTCCTGACACCAGCCATTCACTCAGTCACCCCACAGGAACGTTTCCACATGAACAAAATGCAACACAATTCTAGTCCTGCTGGCAACATGCGCGATGAGTCTTAGGTTGTGTTTCTTGTGCAGTGGATGAAGGCACTTCATCAACCACCCCATTTTACCCCCCACTTGCACATGAATATTTGCAAATGACTGTTATTGTAAAAACTCTAGCCTCAGAATCTTTTTTTTTTTAATCAGTACTGGAGATCGAACTCATGACCTCATGCTTGCTAGGCAGGTGCTTATGCCACTGAACCAAATCCCCAGCCCCAAGGCTCAGAATCTTAGAAACATAAATTTGTGTTTCTGCCATATCTCCAAACATTTATGCTTAACAGTTTTGCATTGGGGGGATATTCTTTGCTTTGTACACTTTAAAAGGCCTGTAAGTTAGACAGAATCAGATGTACTTGCTAGTCTGTTTCTGTCTCAGCCTATGTTGTAGAAACCTTTTAGGAAAATACTGGGGGCTGTAACTGCAGTCACTCTCTCTCCTGCCTTCGAGCTCTCTGATCTAACAGATGATGACTTGCATGACTTCAAGGAGCGTCTGTTCCTACTGGGAAGAGTCAGTGTGCTAAAGGTTCTGCTTAATGTGGTCCAATCCTACCCAGGTCCTCAGTCCTACACTTTTTGAGCTTGCCTGCCTTCAAGGGGCACTTATGCTCTGCAGGGTCATGGCCAACTCCTTTAGCTCTGGACTTCACTATCACTCCTGCATGCTCAAGGACATGCGTCTGTTTCCCACATTGTAGACAGACCCCAAAGGACATGCTTCTCTGGGAGGAGGCTCCAGGTTCCCAGCTGTTCCACCTGTGACTGCATGGGTAAATCAGATCTGGGACCAGTGACATTCTCTAGCCCTTCCTGCAGTACTGAGGACTGAACCCAGGGCCTTTGCACTAAGCTATATCCCCAGCCTATTTAATTTTTATTTTGAGACAGGGCCTTTTTACTAGGTGGCTAAGTTTCCCAGGTTGAGCTTGAACTTGTGATCCTCCTGACTCAGTCTCCCAGAGTGTTAAGATTACAGGCTTGTGCCACCATGCGTGGCTACAGGACTGTTTTACCAATAAAATTAATTTAAGCCCTCCCCATCTGTTTTCAATTGGTCATACCTGGAAGGGAAGGAGGATATAATTGGGCTTATGAACCCCCAACACTCAGATGATATAAGTTCCATAAGAAAGTGGTATCAGGCTGCATATGACTTAAGAGTCTGACTTTGCTCTGTGGGCATTCTATATGGAGGAGACCTGCAGTAATATCTGCTGATGCTATCTGCAGAGCAATTCATATCTGGATATTCTCATTAGGTTTAAGGTGTACTTTTAAAGGTATGTGTGAAGTGCTGGAGTGCAGCTCAGGAAAAGGGTATGCTTAGCATGCACAAGGCCCTGGATTCAATCTCCAGCACTAAAAAAGTATATTTGACTTTTGTATCACAGATGTTTAAGATTTCAGAGATACCACTATCACTAAAGTATTTCCATTTACTATGCTTTCCCAAATATTCTGACCTGCACAGCATTGACTTTCATCAAGAAGCGAATGGTCTCCATGAAGATGCTGTGAGGAGTTTTGGAGACACCATAATGTGGGGCAGGATGTGGAAAAGATGCCGGATTTTGACATTTTGAGGCCTCTGAAAATATGATATTAAAAAGATAGAAGATCAGATGTAAAGGAAAAAATGTCAGAAGCTCAGACATGCTAATGTGTCCAACAGAGTATTCTGATATAAAATGTGAGAAGATCATAATGCAGAAAACAACAGGATGTCTCCAGCGCTGCTCCCCCAAACAGAACTCCAGAGTTCTTAAGAAAAATCTGATGGTGGATTCAAAGATAAGTCCCAACCAAATAGAAAAATTCTAAATGTACTCAGCCCTTGACTATGAAACACAATTAGTTGATATTCTTAAAATGAAGACCCATTAGGAAGTCATGAGTGTTTTGTTGGGTACTTCTATGAGTTAAACATAAAATCCTTGCTTATTAAAGGAGTTACAATAAGCCTATTGACCTGGTTTAGAATTTTGGAGATGAACTGGAAGGAACATAGTCAATATAAATTCAAACAAGTTAAGATTTCCACTTTTATAATCATGAATTTTATCTTTGTCTAGTTTATTTTTTGCCCCTCTTTCAAATGGGAATCTTGATATCTAGTTACCTTTTTTGGCTGTTATCTCCTTAAAAACCATACTGGATAGTTTGGGTCCAATACTTGGATCTTGATATTGTACAGTCAGCGAGGGTTCTTGTGACTCAGACTGCAGTTTGGGAGAATCTTCAGGAATTTCGTCTACATTGGAAAACACAGCTCCAGGTCCTAAACAGACCAAATTTTGGTAGAGAAAATTCTTTCTACCTTGGGTATTAAAATTTGTAAAACACAAGAAACATATTCTCCAAATACTGCAAGAAGGACAGACTTATTTGATAGCCTTAAAAAAAAACTTAAATTCCTTAAAATAAAAGACCAATCAAAAAATGGGAAACTGAAATAAATAGATACTTCTCAGAAAAAGGAATAAAAGTGGCTAATAAGTACATGGAAAAATATTCAACATCTCTGGCCAATAGAGAAATGCAAATTAACACTGAGATTCCATCTTACTCTGGGAAGAATGAACATGATCAAGAAATCAAATAATAACAAATGCTGGCAAGGCTGTGAGGAAAAGTAACTCTTCTACATTGTTGGTAGGAATGTAAACTAGTGAAACCAGTATAGAAATCAATATGGAGATTCCTCAAAAAACTAAAACTAGAAATTCCATGTGACCCAGCTATCTCCCTTCTAGGTATCTTTCCAAAAGAGTTAGAGGCATTGTATTGCAGTGATGCACGTTTATTTATCATGTTTATAGCTGCACAATTCCTAATAGCTAAATCTTGGGAGCAGCCTATATGTCCATCAAGAGATGAATGGATAAAGAAAATGTGGTATTGATACATGATAAAGCACTACTCTGCCATGAAGGATAAACTTGAGCTATTTGTGAGACCAACTACACTTTTAGTTATTGCTGCTTTATTTTTCCCTTTGGCCTAAATGTATTTTTTATTAGTACATGTTTGTGGTACATAATGATCCCAGTATGGGGAGCTGATACATGTACATAACACATCTTAATTGTTTGAGCCTATGATATTACCTTAAGACCATAATATTAAGTGAAGTAAATCAAACACACAAGTTTAACTATCACATGCTTCTCTTATATAAGAAGGCCAATATATAAAGTACAAAATAAAAGACAAACAATACAGAAAAGAAGAGAAAAAAGTTATTGTAATCCAGCATGGCCAATGTATCAATAAGTGTACCTTGCTAGGGATATAGCTTAGCGGCACAGTGCCTGGCAAGTGTGTGGTCATAAGTTTGATCCCCAGTACCAAAGGAAAAAAGTGTACCTTGATTCAGTATAATTGTTTCTGTGTTTTTGGTCTGTTAGTCTTGCTGTATATCTATGTTTATGATAATTAACTTGATAAAGATTTAAATAAATAAATCTGACACTAGCAAAAAATATGTACATGTACCAACTCCCCGCAATGAATGTAATCATTATGTATTGCAAACATGTACTAATAAAAATTAAAATTAAAAAAGAAAATATATTTATATACAATTAAGTACTACGAGTCATTTATAGGAAAATAGATGCATCTTGAGACAATAATGTTAAGTGAAATAAATCAGATGCACAAGCTTAAACATCTCATGGCTTCTCTCATATGAGAAATCCGAGTATAAACAAAGAGTAAAATAAAAGATAATAATAAAAATGGAGATAGATGTTTTGCAATTTGAAAAGGACCAAGAGATAGGGGGAGAGGGAAAGGGAATTTAAAAATCAATGAAGATGTATTATGCACATGTACCAACTCTCCATACTGTGATTATTATGTACTACAAACATGTACTGATTAAAAAAATACATTTAGGCCAAAGGGAAAAATAAAGCAGCAGTAACTAAAACTATAGTTAAAAAAGATAATACCGTGATAGCAATGGAATCTATAAACAATTATAAGTTACTTTAAACAAAGTCTCATTGGAAAAAATGTTAAAACTTTAATAACACAGATGATGATCTGATAAAATGGATAAACCTTCTACAAGCTTAAGTTGTCCAGCTTACTAATATAAAATAATTAATTATCCCTAAATTAACCTATAATTTAAATATAAACCTATATAAACCCATAATTTAAATAAAAATTTCAGCTGCATTTTAACATATACTTGATAAATATACTATAAAATCTTTATGAAAGAATAAAGACCCATAAATAGCTGAGAAAGCTACAAAACAAAAAGTAATTAGGCATACTCTAAAACCAAAACAGTAAGAGTATATATGTCATACTCTTTTTTCATATTTATATAATTATAGTAGAATGAAGAGCTCAAAGTTCTATACCCTCAATCAAAGAGGAAATAATAGTTGTTCAGTAGGAAATGTTGAGAAAACTAGGTCCAGAGAGAAAAAAAAAACTGGACATCAGCCTAGTATTGTATTCAAAAATAGAGTCCCTATAGACTAAAGAGCTAAATGTGATACTATTATAAAGTTACTTGAAGAGAAAAGAACAACTAAAACAAAATTTTAGAGGTAAAAACTATAAAAGATATAAAATTAAATGACAAAATCAGCTAACTAGACCTAAGTGACATCTACAAACCATTTTACTCATCAACAGCAGAGTACACCTCCAAGTGTGTATAGAATATTTACTAAAACCATATGCTGAGCCATGAAACAAGTTTCAATAATTTTAAAACCATTCAAAGTATACAAAGTATATTTTCTAACCACAAACATTAAATTAGAAACATAAAACAAAGATATCTGGGAGAAAAAACCCCCACATATTTAGAAAATTAAAACCACCTTGGTAAATAATCCATGGTCCTAACCATTTAACCCCTACATAATTTACCCAAGAGAAATGAAAGTATATATCCATATATAAACTTGTATATGGATATGTCCAGGGTGGCTGTATTTCAGTAATAACAAGTAAAAAACAACCTAAATATCTATGAACAAATGAATAGATAAACAAATTGTGTTATATCTTTTCAAATGGATGCAGTACAACAATAAAAAAGGATCAATGATATAAGCAATAGTATAGGTGAATCTCTATGCTCAATGAAAAATCAAGCAAAAACAAGAGTATATGCTGTGTAATTCTATTCTAGAAATTCTAAAAAGTACTAGAAATGGCAAATTCATCTTTAGTGACAGCAGATTAGTGGTCATCTGGAAAAGAGAACAAGACAAAAACAGAATTGGGCATAGGGAATTTTTTATCTTTTTTTTTAAGGTAGTAAAATACAACAGAACAAGACAGAACAAAGCCAATCAAGACAATGCAGTGAAATTGGTACAGAACTTCTGAGCAGGATACCGGGATAACAGTAATAGGCACCGTAATATACGTTGTTATCTTCACAATAGCTGTCCATTCAATCATGTATAGTGAAATCAAACCAAAAATAGAACATTATAAAACCAGTCAAAAGAGAATACTTAATAGAGCAAAACAATCAGAACAAAGCAAAACAGTGAAAACAGAAGATAAAGGAAATCTGCCATATTTGCTATATTGCATAGGTCATTCTCCAAGAGATGCTCAGACCTCTGGTCCCCAGTTGCTAAGGGGGGATAGGATGTTTGATTCTCAGTCTGCACCCGTAGGCTCAGGAGAGACGCTGATTGGTTGTCTTCCTGGTTCGCGCCAGAGCCGCTTACCAGGAAGGGAAGCCAGTATTCGTTATCTTAATTGTGCCATTTTAATGGATGGTTCCATGTGTCAAAATGTATTAAATTAAATATTGAAATAGGTGCAGCTTACGAAATGTCAGTTATACCTCAAACTTTAAAAATGCACGCACACAATAATAATGCACATATGCAAGAAGCACTCCAACAAAAGCGCACATTATTACATACATGAAAAAGAGTGATTTCCTAAGGTAGGGGAAAAGAGAGTGCCAATGAAGAATAGGTAAGAAGGGGTGTATAAGCAAACAATAAATTTAAGAATTATGAGACAGAACTCATCCAAGGAGAGGAAAAAAAAGAAAATCATTCTAGAATGGTATCCCTTTTTAAGGTATAATTAAGAGGATGGTAAATTCTATAATAGTCGAATAACAGCATCAACTGAAGTTTCAGATCACTAATCTTCTGAATAAAGAAATATTTATGAGACAGGGTCTCACTATGCAGTTCACACGGGCCTTGAGCTCACTTTGTAGCCCAGGCTGGTCTCAAACTCACCTCAGCCTCCCAAGTGCTGGGATTACAGGCATGAGCCACCATGCACAGTTTAAAGAAATATTTAGAAGTCTGCCCTGATATCCCTGAAATAACTCTAGTGCTCATGCATTTAACAAATATTTACTTAGTGCCTGCTTTGTGCCAAGTCCTACTCAAAAGGCCAGTAAGTTTCCCAACAGACACCACCATCTGCACTCCTCCTTTCTACCTTGTGGGGCTTCCACCTTGAGCATTGTGACAGAAGCATCCTTCATGCTTCCCCAAGCGGTTGAATTAGGTTCTATTTTCTTTCCTTCTTCAGTGTCCTCGATAATACCAATGCTCTTTTGCTTTGTTAACTGTGCTTGAAACATTTGTGCCTGAAGCTGTTTAGAGGCCTCATGAAATGCCATTTCCTTTCGAATATCATTGTTTTGAATTTCATAGTATAAACCTGAGGAAAGAAAAACATTGAAAGCAATATGACCAATATTCTATGATCATATAATGAATTTTTGTAGCATTTCACTTATTTTCCCCAAAGTTTAAGAACCACATTATCAACCATTGAAAAGTAGAAGAGAAAAGTCTTTTTCGTCTTGAAAAGTCTGCTTAATTTTGAGATAGGGTCTCACTATGTAGCCCGGGCTGGCCTTAAAACTCATTGCAATCCTCTTGCCTCAACTCCCAAGTGCTAGGGAAGAGATAGCCTTATAATGGAAAAAATGCTTTGGTATCACAGGAAAATAACATACCAAGTAGAGTCCAGGCTACAACATTGGTTGGATCCAAGCAAGTGGCATCCTCAAAGAAAATTTCTGCTTGCTCGTAATTCTTCATCAAGACAGCAAGCACACCACACAGCAACAGGCTGAGAAGAGACAGCTAACATGGTTAACAGCATGGGCCCGTGCCATATTCATGGAAGCAAGATAATTTCATGTAGAAATTTATCTGCTTCTACTGATTCTAATCTCCCTTCTACCTCTACCTGTGGATATGACTCTCATTCAAAGACAGAGCTTTCCGAAAACACTCTTGTGCTTTGCTGTTGTCTTCAATTAGGAGGTAGAAAGCACCATAATCCAGCCAGTGCTCCAGGTTCTGGGGCTCACGCACCAACCTCTAGGCATACAAAACACCAGGAGGGCCAAGGTTATTGCACTCTACATCCTGCTTTTTGTGCATATAACATCACATGGCAGGTCCTAGACAGATACTCTGAGTTCTATGAAAGCAAGAGGCTAGGACTTCTATTTTGCTTACCCTGGAATCCCAAAAGCCTAGCACAATTTCTAGCTTTTAAAAAGTGGTCAAAAAACTGTTGAAATAATTTAAAAAGAAAATCTTCAAGCCATTTCTTTTCAATATGTGGTCACTCAAAATTCATTCCATACTTTGATAGCCTAAAATTTCACTTCGTGTTCTAGCAGGTACATATAATAATTTCTGCCATAATATCAAAATGGCAACTACGAGTTTATCTACAACCTGGGGTTGGAGGAAGGAGCTCTTCACAAGTGAAAACTACAAATATTGGGTAAAGAAATTAAAGAAGACAAAATAAATGGAAAGACATTCCATCTTCATGATTTAATATTGTTAAGGTGTCAATAATACTGAAAGCAATCTACATGCACTGTAAATCCACATAAGATCCCAATAAAAATCCTTAAAAATACAGATTTACCATATGTTACAGAAATTTCATTCTTTGATATATAACCTAAATAATTAAAAATAGGTAGTGAAAAAATGCTTATGCACAGAGAGTTTTAACTTATTTTCAATTTTTATTTTTTGTTAGTATATTTTTGTAGTACATAATGATTACTTTCCTCATGGTGGGCTGGCACATGTACATTACACATACAAATGCTGTTTTGAGGGCTCCTTAAAACCTAGATGTAATTCTTTTATCAGGTATGATGTCTTACAAATATTTTCTTCTGTTTTTCTTTCTCTGTCTTTTATGGGGCACAAGTTTTAATTTTTTTAATTTTTTTTTTGTTTTGATGAAGTTCTATTCAGCACATTTTTCTTTGGCCTTTGGTCTCATGTCTAAGAACTGTAACTCTAGGTCAAGGAGATATTCTCCCATATTTCTTCTCAAAGTTTTATAGCTTCATGTTTTACATTTAGATTTATTATCCATCTGGAGTTGATTTTTGTAAAATGTGTAAAGTTAAATTAAGGCTTATTTATTTATTTTGCATATATGAGACTCACTGTTCTACCCAATTTGTTGGAAAGACTATCTTGTCTCCACTAAATTTCTTGTACACCTTTATCAAAAGGCAAATGACCTCAGTTGTGTGGCCTATTTTTGAACTCTCTTCTACTGACATATATAATATGTATGTATTATTTCATCAATTAGGTTTGATTTTCAATAATCAAAATTACTATTAATTATACCTATTTTTCACAAATAATAGGAAAAACAACCACTGAGAAGAAGTTTACCTCTTCATAGTACACTGCTGCCATGTCAAAGTTCTCATTGACTTCTGCTTCAAAGGCAAAGAAGCGAAGCTGTTCACTGTTGCTAGGGATGGTCACAGAAGAGCCTTGGATATCATCCAGCATAATCTTGTCAATGACAAAGTGATAAGCAAACAAAACAAAGAAATTACTAAGAGGGAGGTTTGTGAGAATAAACCAAATATACAATCAGTCAAAACATCTAAAATGATACTGAAGTTTCTTACAACCTTGGTGTTAAACTAAGACAATGAGAGAGAACCAAGAGACAAGTACCAAGCGTAAAACAGAAGCTCAGATATTTGAAAAACAAAAATCTAAGCTCATGGAAGTGAATAAAAATTGCTTAAGGCAGAAACAACTCTCCACCTTGAAAGCAGCCTGAGTCCCTCTACAAGTTGCCTCTGACCTCAAACAGTTTCCTCCATGTGCTCCTGTGTATAGGACAAATACTACCATTTTTCAGGTGCTGTGACTTGAAAAAGCTTGGGAACACCTAGATATTTATTTATTTTTCAGGTGGGTTTTTTTTTTTTGAGTCTTTTATGTATTTCAGGCTGGTCTTGAATTCACTCTGTAGCCCAAGTTGGCCTCAAATTGAAATCTTGTCTCCATATCGAGTGCTAGGATTACAGGCATGCAGCACCATACCCAGTTTACAGTCTTTAAACATAGAGAAAATGAGAAACTAAAAATGAAGCCCTGGAATCTAAATTTATACCTTCAGTGAGACACCCAGATTGGCCCTACAAAGGAGATATTGTATAAATAACCAGAAGAGTAGGAGGAAAAACAAAAAAAGGATATATACCCAGATTGGAAAAGTCTGCTGTAATCAATAATCTCCTGAATCAGATGTGATTCTCAGGAAGACTCTTGATATTCTTCAGTTAAAAATAAAGAGCTGTGTATGGGAGCACACACCTGTAATCCCAGCACTCAGGAGGATTAGCTGTGAGTTGGAGGCCAGCCTGGGCTACATAAGCGAGTTCAAGGCCAGTCTGTACTACATAGTGAGACCCTGTCTCAAAAGAAAGAAAGGAAAGAAGGAAGAAGGAAAGAAGAAAGGAAGGAAGGAAGGGAAAAAAGATAGAAAGATGATTGTGATCAATAGTACAAATATGTACTAATACATCTTTTTAAATAAAAATGATACCAGACAGTTGCTAACAATGGGGAGAGTAAAGCCAAATTTGAGATGAGCCAGAGAGTGCAGCTGATAAGTGATTAATGCCTTTGTTTTTTGCTTTTCTTTTCTTTTCTTTTTTCTTTCTTTTTTTTTTTTTTCTGATGACAATGACCCTTGAGTGCCTCTGGCAACAATTCAACCCCAAAACCAGAAATTCTCTACCTCTATGCAATACTTCACTCCCTGAAAAATACATCCCAAATCTTCCACTATTTTGTCATGTAGTGCATGTAAAACAGCTCTCTGACTTTATTTCCTTCACTCTCCAAAGCCCATCATTTCCAAGATGCATCAGCTTGGACATTGTGATTACCTGCCCATACTATTTTCTCATGGGGATACTCAAGTCTCAAGCATCCTCATCTTGAAAACTCACCAAGTAAAACAATTGTACAATCTGACTTCATTCTTGAGCAAGTGAAGCTAACTGGTTCTAAGAAAGATTGGATTAGACACAGACATACCCAAGCCTGCACAGCCTCTGTGGCATTCAGTACTGAAGATATTTAGTACTCTCTCCATCATCTCTGTCTTGGTCCTTGTTTTCCATAATGCAATGTGATATGTAAATTTTCTTCTCCACGCTTTTCATTCAATCTTAATCCCCTTTACTTCACATTAGGCAAAAAACACTCAAAACTTTGAAACTCCACACCTAAGTTGTTTATTTCTGCATCTGTTGTGTCTCTTTGCTTTCTGTCTCAAAGCAAAAGGCACCACACACTTCTCTACTTCAAGGCTAACCCTTGCATCAGTTCTTGATCTTTTTTCTGAGCTGTAGCCCAAGCTTGCTGTTGTTTATCTCCCCTCCTCTCCTTCCTCAATTTTCAACTTCTCTCCAGCACACTGACCCTTTTCCCCAAACCCATGGAAGTGCTCCAAGTTTTCCAAAAAAAGGAAATTCCCAGTTTCTAGTTTCCATTTTTCCATTTTTTCTTCATCCAACTTGTTGAATTTATATTTATCTATTTCCTAATCATATATCTACTCCTCATTGTATTCTAATTTGAGTCTTCCCACATTAGCCCAATGAAATTGCTGTGTAAAGATGAAAAATAACCTCCTTATTGCCAAACCCAATGAAAACTTCACAGATTTTATTTTTCTTGAATTCCTAGGGATATTTAATGTTGACCATTTTTTCTTACAATTCTCCTCTTGACTCATGTAGCATTAACGTCTTTTGATTCTTTTGCCTTCTTAACAATTCCATTTGTCTCCTTCATCTATTCTTTCACCCTTTGATGTTGGTGTTTCGTAGGGTTCTAACATCAGCTCACTTCTTTCTCTCCTCATGTTTTTCTCAGACAGCCTCATCTATGTTCGTGGCTCCCTGAATCTCACCTCTAGCTCAGCTCTCTCTGTCTCCCTTGAGGAAAAACCACACAGGAGCTAATGTCCAAAACTGATTTGACATTATCTGCACCCAGCAGTTTCACTCAAGGTGCACTCCTTGTCCTGGTTAATGTTAACATCAGTAGTCCAGACAATGAACATTAAACTTAGGAGCCCTTGACCCCTCTTTGTCTTTATTATGCAGTAACAGCTGAACCAGTTTCACCACCTCTAATCAATCCTCTAATAAGACCATTAGACTGAGTTTCTTTTTAAACATAAAATGTAAACCCCATCATGATATTCCTCCATGTAAAACAGTCAATTTATTGTTTCAACTGCTAGCGAGAAAAGTCAAACTTAAACAGCACACAGGGCCTCCTTCCCTCTTCTAATTCCCTAGCCTCATCTCTTGATTCTCCACCCCCAACAACTTCAACTCTGCTCCTGAACTCTCTGCAGTGCCTGTAAGCACCAGCTTCTCCCAAGCTCCTCCTCCTCCACAATGCTCCCAGGATTCACTGCTCTGAAACACCCACCTGGAGAAGAATTTCTACTCTTCTTTGAAGGCCCAGCTTAAGGCCCAGCTCCTCTGTGAGTTCTCTAAGATGTCCCGGTGTGAAACTGGTGGCTTTTTCTTTAGGTAACCCTAACCTGCTCTCCAACAGCCAAGTCCCTGTCATGTCTTTATCATATTCTATTATGATTTTTATTTTATGTCTGCCTCCTCCACTAGACAAGGATTCAGGATTGAAGGCAGCAGCAGTTTCCCAACCATGCTCAACTCTCAGTTGAGCTCCAAATCAAATCATTGATACCGTGCTCAAGGCAGGCCTGTCCTCTAAGTCCCCGGGGAATGGACACTCCTGCCCTACTTCTTCCAGGCCATTGATGGGGTGGGAGGGACAACAGTGAAGGAATGAGCAGAGTGAACAGAGGCCTTGAGGAGTCCCAGCTGTCAGAGGCCACCAGAGTACAAAAGACTAATTTTGTCATTGCTTTCAAATAAACCATAATTGAATGCATACAAAACAGCAGACGAAGGCAAGATACAAGCTGCAAAAATAGAAGCCAAGAGATCACAAGGTAGGAATCCAACTACCAGTCATAGGAAAAAGCACATCTGAAGTGTCATTGTCATTTAGATATAGTACATGAAAACATAACTTTTCCACTTTTATTGGTACATGTTTGCAGTACATAATGATCACATTCTAGGTAAGGAATTGGTAAATGTATATAACACATTTTAATTCCCTTCTTCTTCTCCCTTCTTTTCACTCACTTTTATTTTTCCAGCATCAGATTCATTTACTTATCTTATAAAGTCTTACAAAGTTACTTATTATATATACAGATTGAAAACTAGATATATAGGCCAAAAAAACAAATAAAACATGTAAGACTGAAATTTCATAATTGTTCTTTGTTTTTATCCTCTTGAATAAAAAATTCAGAATTGTGAACCTTCACAGAATATTGGTTTTTGTTTTCCAATTTCCAACACCTATTTTATCTTTTCTGAAAATTTCATCACATTTTTGCAAGTTATGAAATTAATTTTTATAGGAAACTGAAAGATGATAACCCTGGTTCTCTGCAAATTAATCTTATATTTTAGGTAGTTTCTTATTTACCTTTGTGTTTTCAGTGCCTAGCATGAGCAGATGCCTTGATAATTTTTTTTTTTTAAGTAAAGGAAAGAAAGTAGCAACTCAAGGGAGACCCTGATGCTCCACCTACCTGGTTTAGGGCCACATGCATCTGATCTACCAAGAACACATAAAGCTCACTGATAAATGTCTGTAGTTCCTCCTGACTTTCAAATGATGTTGTCTTCAGATATTTCTCTCTCACAATCTTTACCACAGCATGCTGCAAGACATACCCATTACCCTTCCATTAATAATATGGACCAGTGTCACGCTGAAGCACAGGTCAGGACTTTGGGCCCAAGGCTCATCAAAACCAGACAGTGATTAGGTTCTCCTCTGGTGACCGCTAGTTCTCTGATGCTCCCTCAAGCAACATGCTCTCTGTGGCTTTCTTCCTTGATGCCGCCATCAAGGAAAAGGGTAGTACAGGATTCACACCCTATAAAGAGAGTCAGACAGCTGAAGAAAACTCCCACTTTAGATTAACACATAATGTCTGTCATAGTGACCACGTCCAGGGAGACAGCCCAGTCTGAAAGTCCAGAGAATGAAATTCTGGTTCTAATGCTGCCACTATACAACTGAATAGATTACTCTACAGTCTGGTGCCTCTGTCTCCTCATTTGTTAAGTGAATATGTAGCTCTAGTACTATTATCTTAGTTTAGAAGATGACTGAAAAGCCAAAAGGAGAAAATAGAAGTAGAAGCTTACAATGCTTCGTAATACTCCTTATCCACAGTTTCAGTCATCCATGGTCAACTACCATCTGAAAATATTATGTGGAAAATTTCAGAACTAAATAATAAATATTTTAAGTCGTGCACCGTCCGGAGTAGCATGATGAAATCTCCCGCTGCCTGCTCCATCTGCCACGGATTTGAACCATCCCATCCAGCATTTCCAAACTCTACCACCCATTAACCACCTGCCAGACATCTTGTTATCAGGATGACTGTCATGGTATCACAGTTCCTACTTCCAACAGTTTTTATTTTACTTAACAATGACTCCAAAGCATAAGAGCAGTGAAGTAACAATTTGGATATGCAAAAGAGAAGACATAAATTACTTTCTTTAAATGAAAAAATGAGTTTATCAAAGGTATGTATACCTATGTAGACATGTAGATATAGAAAAAATATATATATACATAGAGTTTGGTGATTTTTTTTTTTTCCTTTTTGAGGCAGGGTCTCACTATGTGGTTCAGGCTGGCCTTGAGCTCACTTTGTAGCCCAGGCTGGTCTTGAACTCACTACGATCCTCCTACCTCAGCCTCTCGAGAGCTAGGATTGCAAGAGTACGCCACCACACCCAGCTTAAGAAAGATTTTTTTTTTTTTTTTTTTTTGGTACTGGGGAATCTAACTCACGACTGTGTACTTGCAAGGCAAGTGCTTATGCCATTGAGCTAAATCCCCATACATAGAGTTTGGTACAAATATAGTTTCAGGAGTCTACTGGGGAGTCTTAGAACATATAATGCATAAACACAGCATGTTACTATGACCAGGCAGCTTCTTCAATCTTTTCTTCCCTAACTAATATTATTGCCAGGTTTTATCCTAAGCGTTTTCCATCATGCAGCATATTACTTTACCCTCATAATTATTCAATGACATAATATTAATATTAGCCCTTCCTGTTAGGTCAAAAAATTGAGATGCAGAGTAGAATAGCAATTCTGGAGTCAGGTTGCCTGAATTTGAATTTGTCTTTGATCTTTACTGTCTCTAACCTTGGGCAAATTATTTAAGCAACTAATTTTGCATTTCCCCATCTATAAAATAGGAAATGGAGAGTACCTATCTCATAAGGTTGTTATGATTATTAAATTAGTAAAATATGAAGCATTTACAAATTTACCTGATATATAAAACATTCAATAAATGTTAGCCATTACTATTATCTAAGAAATTATTATTAAGTATTTCTCAAATCTTAATGATTCTACAGACTAGGTAGAAATTTGGATGAAAGAATTATTTACAGAGGGGCTGGGGATTTAGCTCAGTGGCATAAGTGCCTGCCTGGCAAGTATGAGGTCCTGAGTTCAATTCCTGGTAAAAAAAAAAAAAAATTATTTACAGAATCAATAACAAAGTTTCTGCCTCCTACAGAAACATGAAAACTGATCCAAAATCAGTTTTGGAAACTGTGAAAATTAATCAAATGATTAATTTTAATTAATTAGTTTCTTATAAATTCACACTCAGAATGGATACTAAGCCATTCCAAAACTGCAGGAATGCAGCTTTTACTAATAATCTGTCACAAAGAATTTAGCTGAAGATAATCAGAGGGAAAAAATGTTAAGTGGATAGGTAGAAAAGATGCTTCCTAGAATCCCAGCAAGTAATTAAATACATAAATGTTTTACCTTGAGTTGTTCTTTGAAAGCAAAGTATTTTCCAGAGCAGTTAAGCTTATAGTTGAGCTGGCACTTCTGCTCCTCCAGGGTTTCGCTGTCTATATCACACCCTAGTTGGGCCATCTGTTTTCCAAACATTTTGTGGTATTCATCTAGAATTGCTCTAGAAATGTTCTTGATCTGTGTGTGGTAGTCACTCACGGCCTAAAATAACACAAAGCATCTGAGAAAGAGGCCTCAAAATGGTCAAGACTATAGACCGGAAGTCCCAACAGTGAGTTAGGTTTTATGTTCAACAGCACTTTAGATAAAAACTGCCCTTTCCTTCCCAGCTCGGAAACCACCAGCCAAAGATTAAATATTGTAGGATGTTCATTGCACACCACTGATCACAAAAGGAACCGAGAATGAAAATAGCAAAGCTTCGAGCGAGTTTTCACTCCTGGAAGACGGACTGAAGAGTCCACGCCAACTTCCAATGCGCACACTCCCCATCTGAGCGCCCAGCCTTTCACCGCGGTTTCGCGCTTGCCTTCTGCGCGCCTCCTGTCCGACGGGTAAGCGGCGGCCTTGGAGGAATCATTTCTTTGACCCTGAATCAGAAGAAACATATTTAAAATATATAAGAACGTATTCTCTGCCAATCTGTTCTCTAGTATCCACCTGGGTGAAGGACGCCTGAGGCCGCCTCCCCGCTGCGCCCCCATGGAAAACCCCAGCGCGTGGTTGGTCGAATCAGCAGGAAGCAGCTACCCAGGGCGCTTCTAAGTGGATTTTTCCACTCTTTGAGCCCCAGCTTTGTCTTTTCATCAAAAGTTGTTATTATGGGCTGGGGATTTAGCTCAGCGGCAAAAGTGCCTGCCGTGCAAGCACGAGGTCGTGAGTTCAATCCCCGGTACCAAAAAAAAAAAAAAAAAGTTATTATGCACAAGTCGCTGCTTGGCTAAGGGTTGGAAGACAATGAGTTTCATGATTTGGGGGGGCACTTGGTTAAGTCTCTAAAGATTTAGAAATCTGGATGATACCAGCAAGTAAAAGCTTTTCTTTAGTCTCCATCTAGGATAAAAAGTATACTCTTGCTCATAGTTTGCAGGAGTACAATAATTACAACAATGTTGTCAGATTCTAAGGTTAAGAACACATTTTGTCGTCAATGTTGTCAGATTCTAAGGTTAAGAACACATTTTGTCGTCATCAAATTGCTGATGCCAAAATTCCTACCTTTCATTTTGAGGAAACCTTGCAAGAATCTTTCAGGGATAAGTTACTGCTCTTTTCCCTGAACTTTCAGATTCTTTCTTTCCTACTTTTTTTCTGCCATCAAGAATTGAGCTCAGGACCTCACAATTGCCAGGCAGGTGCAGAGCCACTGAGCTACACTCCTGACCCAATTCTGCTAGAGTACACTGTACTGCCCTCAAGTCCACAGGCAAACTCACAAATTCAACTTTCTATAGAATTTATATATCTCTGTTCACAGGAATTTTAATCTGATTTATTTTGATAGGTGAAACATCTACATGATTCAAGATTTAAAAGTATAAAAAGGAAATTATCTCCTTTAACTTTGTTTCCTAGACTCCAAATTTTTTCTCCAGAAAAAATGTTCTATATTCTTCAAAAAATATATATGAAATGCCTAAAATATATACTGAGTACCTCTCATCCATTATATGGGTTTCTAGGTTTAAGCATAAAACATTAAGCAAAATAGACAAAAACTCTTCCCCTCGAGAAGCTTATATTCTAGAAGGGAAGGAAAGACAATAAATGAGATAAATAATTAAGACAAGTATGCTAGTAATATGTGCCACAGAGAAAAACAGCACAGCAAGGCCAGTGCATCTTGGTGGGGTTTGGAGGGCACAGAATGGCAGAGCATATTAACCAAGAAAGGCTTCACTGAGGTGATAACATCTGAGGAAAGACAGAGAAGTGAAGAAGATTTTAAGGGTTAGAATGCACCAGATAGCCAGACTTGGTGCCACATGCCTGCAGATCCAGCACTAGAAAGGCTGAGGCAGAAAGACTGCTGTGAGCTTAAGGCCAGCCTGGGCTTATAGTGAGTTCAAGGCCAGCCTCTACTACATAGCAAGATCCTGTCTCCAACAAACAAGCAAACAAAACATATCAGGCTTAGGATAGCAAGTGCCAAGGTCTCCCTGTGAGAATGTGCCTAACTGGGCCAGGTGTGGTGGTTCACACCTATAATCCCAGAACTCTAGAGGTTGAGGCAAGAGGATTGCTATGAGTTTGAGGCCAGCCCTGGCTACAAAGTGAGTTAAAAGCCAACTTGAACTGTATAGTCAAACCCTGAATCAAAAAACAAAAGAAAATATGCCTGCCATGTGTAAGGAATAGATTTTGGGGTACACTCCAGAGCCAACCTATGGAAGTAAACTATTGGAAGTGAGTTACCAGGAAAAAGGGTTAAAAAAAACTCATGAATTTCTATTTTTTAAAATATTTATTTATTTAGTCTTTTTGAGACAGGGTCTCACAATGCAGCTCAAACTGGCCTTGAGCTCATTGTGTAGCCCAGGATAGTCTTGAATTTGCAATGATCCTCCTGCCTCAGCCTCCCAAGTGCTGTGATTACAGACATGTGCTACCTCATCCAGCTATGAATTTCTATTTAAAAAGCTATTATCAAATTGCTCTCCCATACAGGTTTGCTACTTTATTCTCCCCCAGTTTGCAACAGAGGGCCTATTTCCAAACATCCTCATCAACAACAGAATGAACCAGGGATGTATCTCAGAGGCATAAGTGCCTGCCCGGCAAGTGCAAGGTCCTGAGTTTGATCCCCTATACAAAAAAAAAAAAAAAACCTAAAAAACAGAATTAGTTATTAAACCTTTATGATATAAAGCAATGTAAAAATAAGGTACTTCAGGGTAACTTCAATTTGCATTTCTTTTTTTTTCTTTTTTTTGGTGGGGGGTGGTGGTACCAGGGATCAAACTCATGACCTCGTGCTTGCCAGGCAGGTACTTATGCCTACTAAGCTAAATCTCCAGCCCTCAATTTGTACTTCTTTTATTATAAAATTAACTGAGCCAAGACAAAAAAGGGAATAGGAAAAAAAAGAGAAAAAAAATTTTAAATGTATATATTTGACCATTAAAAAGGCCAACAAAATTTACAAACCATTAGAAGATTAAAGTAAAGGTGAGAAGACTCAAATATCTAAGATTAAAAATGAAAATGAGAACATTACTATTAATTCTATGAGAGAAAAGGGATAAAACAATACTTTGAATCACTGTGTGACAACAGATGGGTTAACCTAGATGTAATACACAACTTTCTAGTTACACAAGTAAAGCAGGATGGTACAATATAAAAAAGTTTTTTAAGAATTACACATACGGGGCTAGGTGGTAAACCACTTGTGTGCACAAGGCCCTGGGTTCTATCCCAGCACCACAAAAAAGAAAAAAGAATTTATATATGTATGTGTGACTTCGTGCGTGTGTGTGTGTGTGTGTGTGTGTGTATGTGTCTGAGAAAAACAAATAGAGAATGTGTAGTATAATAGAGTGGCTTTAAAATAACTTCAGAAGGACAGACACGAAGATGTTAAAAGTGTTTATCACTAGATGAGTAGAAATATGGGTGTTTTTCTACTTTCTGGTCCATCCTCATTTTCTAAAAAAAAAATTATAATGAGCATGTGATGCTTTTATAATAAGAAAACTACAATAAGAAAAGAAATTCCATCTGTAAAAACAATAGCAACAACAACAGAAAACTGTTGCTTAGCTTGGGGAAATTACATTTGTGGGAACAAACCAAGTTTCTTCTTGATTTGACCAAAATTGTTTTTATGAGAACCACTGCTCCATACCTTCTGGCTAGCTCCTCCGGCAACCGTTTTGGAACCAAGGCTTTGTCCAGCTCAATCTCCAGCACAATGTATGTCCCTGCTTCTACATATTGCTGTAAAGACATTTGTCTTATTTATTTCCCAAAAAAAGGCATTTATGAGAAAACGTAATAACATAATGCACAGAGGAAATACATGTACAACTACATATCTAGAATGATCTCAATTGTTAACATATTTTCTACATAGAAAAGTAATTGGAAAGACATAGAGAACAACAGTTATACCTTAGAGGAAAGGGATTTCACTTTTCTTAAAAATTTCTACCTCACCACGTTAAAAAAAAAAAAAGTCTACCTCAGTTGAAGTCGTGTTAAACTTGTTTGTAATTCTTTCCTTGGGACTGTTTTGTTGTTGCTGTTGTTCTTTGTGACAGGGTGTTGCTATGTAATTTAGGCTGACCTGGAACTCACTATATAGTCCAGGGTGGCCTCAGCCTCAGCCCCCTGAGTGTGTGATTGCAAGTGTGTGACACCATGCGGAGCTATCCTTGAACTGTTTTAACTGAATGCTATTCTTTCTTCCACAAATCCTGTGTCATGGGTCCTACAGAAACATTCACAACTTTCTTACAGTCCCATTCAGTCTCCCCAGCACCACCTACCAACTCTGACTGCTGAACACAGATTTTTGCCAGGATCCTAAATAAACCATAACATGCAAACTTCTGATTTCTCCCACATCAGCTCTTAATGACTTCCCTCTTAATGGCACTGTTGCCCTTACAGAAAGTGAGATTTGAAACTAACAATCCCAAATTGTCCCAGTTCCAAACACCTTGCCTCTGTCGGTTTCAGACCCCTTGCCTTGCATTGAACTGTCCTCAACACTCATTTGCACTGCAAGAAAAATATGTGAAGAAGCCCTATAGTATTCCAGTCTCTTTCACACCCTTATAAGAGGTCTTATTTTCATGTGACTTAAAAACTTTTGGTGTGAGTCTACAAGATGAGTCTAGAGTCCCTCAGAACCTGTAGCCCAAACTTTTTAGCAAACGCTGTTTTGCAGTAACATGACTGCCTCTCTCTTCTTTCACACCCCTTTCTGAAACCTCTCCTTTCTTTTCACTCTTATATGTCAAATACTGAACTGATTGAAGCGCCCTCAGTTCTGCCCCTGTAAATTTTCTCTGTGCTTTACATCGTGCTGTCCCCTGGCTGCTCCCTCCACCTTCGTCCGGCAGAGTTCTCTTTGTCATTCACTACTTAGTTCAGTGGTCACCTTTTGCCTGAAGCCTGCTCAGAGAGGGCCCCATCCTGACAGACCCCGCAGAATTCACCTTGTCCCTCCATGCCAGCAACTCAGTGCAATTGTATATCATGCTTAGTTAGGTACTGTCTGTTTCTGCTACCAGATCGCCGAGTGTCTTGAGACAGATAAATAAATGCTGCAGCTGATGTATCTTTGTATCTCTCACTGTACTTAACAGAACAGAACTAAAGCGAGGCACAAAATTTAAATGCTGAAAGAAACTTAAAGATAATCTGGTACCAACTCATGTTACAGAATCTCAACAAAACTAATCTCCCCCACGATCACGGGCAAACCTGGCATCGTAACGCGGATGTCCTGCCCTGAGCACCTCCCACTCTAGCTGTCTTGCGCAGTAAAGATCCGATGAATTCAAACTTAATTTTCCAAAACTTGGTGCATAGTTACCTGTCCTTCCGGATGATGACTTAAAAGAGCTTCGCCTTCCACAGTATCTGAGCTCTGAGACTTTACACTAGACATTTGCTGCAAGAAAGTTAACACACCTCAAAAACTGAATTCATAAATAGTCCTCAAATGGCCAGAACAACAATCATTAAGACCATTACGTTGCAAGAAAAGTCAGACTACAGTGCAGCCCCACCGAGCGCCACCCTAGCCTGGGGGCCCTAAGAGGATTGCCCGCTCTGCGACCTACCCCTTCGCCAGGCCTGAACTTTCCATCTGTATCCTTCTCTTTGCCTACCTTGTCTTCCTTCGGAGTCTTAGCAATCAGTGATTTGGGCAGTGGAGAACTAACTGCTCCTACTTTATTATTCTGAATCAAATGATGGCCAGTATCCCGGAACAAGCTGAATAGACATTTGGTCTGGAAACAAACAAAATATGCAATGAATCACAGGCAAATGAAACAGTTGAAAGCATTAGTTAATCTTCCACATAATTTCTACATTGCAGAATCTGAGAAAGGACCTGAAAAACTCCATTGCATTTCCCTTCTTCTATAACATGCAAAAACACCACAGAAAGCTAGCTGCCTACCCTACATGAAATCTTAAGAGGAAACCCTACAACCCGGTTTGATTCTTATAACTCTTGTCTTCAGAAAATAGTTCATCTAGCCAGGGATAATAGCTCAGTGACACAGCAGCACCTGCCCAGCAAATATGAGGTTGTGAGTTTGATTCCCGGTACAAAAGAAAGAAAAGGGGAGGGGAGGGGAAGGGAGGGGAAAGAAAACTGAAGTTCGTCTAGCAGGGTGTGCTGGCAACATGACTCTTAATTCCAGCACTCTGGGAGGCTGAGGCAGGAGCATGTCAAGTTTAAGCACAGCCTGGGCAATTTAGTGAGATCTTGTCTTGAAATAAAGATTAAAAAAAAAAAAGACTAAGCAGTGTAGCCCAGTGTGATGGCCTGGGTTCAGTCCCCAATACCACAAAAAAAGAAAATGTTTCATCTTTGACACATAATTTCAAATAACTTTAAATGGTAGAATTTACTTTTCTACAAGAAATAATATTGGCCTAATTAATACTTGCTTATCAATTATATTTGGAAAAATGAGTCAAAGTTAAAATCCAAAGTAAGCCAGGTGTGGTGGCTCACATCTGTAATCCTAGCACTTGGGAGGCTGAGGCAGGAAAACTGTTGCAAGTTTAGGACCAGCCAGGGCTAAAAAGTGAGCTCAAGGCCAGCCTGAACTGCATAGTGAGACTTTGTCTCAAAAAGACAAAAAATAAAAAATAAAATCCAAAGTAAAATCTTTTCAAGGGCCAAACTATAGCTAAATGACATGGATGATTCTCAAAATCAGTTAGACTAAGTGAAAATATCCAGACACTCCCCACTGTTGTGTACTACCACTCCGAGCTTTCGGATCTTGACTATGATGATAATTTCACGTGTGTGTATGTATATATGCCAAAACTTTAAAACTTCATGTTAAATAGATGTGGTTTGTTTTTTGTTATATAGCAATAACACTGTCAAAAAGACAATCTGAAAATTAAAGAAAAATTTTGAGTACTAAAAATTACTCACAGGGGCACAAGTGCCTGCCTGGCAAGTGAGAGGACGTGAGTTCAATTCTCAATTAAAAAAAAAACAAATATATATATATATATATATATATATATATATATAAAATAAAATCGCTCACAATCTTACCACATCTATCATAATTATTGTATTTCATAGATACAAAATTTTTAAACAGTTTTTTCAATCTTTCTCCACTTTGGGATAAGCTGTACAGTGAGACTATTTTGTAGAAGGGACACTGTAATGTGTTGCCTTCTTTCACTTTACATAATTTTGAGGTTCATCTGTGTTAAAGCATGTATAAGTGGGTCCTGTCTTTTTTTTTTAACAAAAGCAGAATTATTGAGATGTATTTCACATTTCATGCAATTTATTCATTCAAAATGTACAGTGACTTGGGGGTATTATTAGTCATTATTTCGCTTTTCTTTATTAAATAGTATTCCCTATACTATAATAGTATTTTGTTAATAGTAATTTTGTTTATTCATTCAGTAGCAGCAGACATTTGGATTGTTGTGAACTTACATACATATCTTCGTGTGAATGCTCTTTTCAATTCTCCTGGGTAGTTTTTAGGATTGATTTGTTGGGATGTACAGTACATTTACATTTAACATAGACTGGTAGGGAAGGCAGTATCGGCAATTGAACTGAGGACCTCACGCTTGCCAGGCAGGCACTGTGCCACTGAGCTACATCTCCTGCCCAATATAGATTTTCTATATAGTTGTCTTATTAAGTACTGAATGTAGAATATTGAAATTTCTAAATGTGATTGCCCAGTTGTCCATTTTTGTTTTCAATTCTGTTGGTTATTTCTTCATGCATCATGAAGTAATTGTACTGCTAGATATGTGTGCATTTATAATTGCCCGTTCTTTCTGATGCGTTGACTTTTTAATCATCATGACATGCCTGCGACTGTAGCACTCAGGAAGATGAGGAAGGAGGACTGAGTTCAAGGCCATCCCAGGTTACATAGTGAGACTCTGTCTCAAAAAAACTCCTAAAATTGATACCAAAAATAATGTGATCATACACATACGCACACAGTTGATTCTCCAGATCCATGTCTTCTACATCCATGGATTCAAACAACCATGGACCAGAAATATTTTGAAAATATTTTATTTGTGTTGAACATGTACATATTTTTCCTTGTTATTAGTGCCAGAACAATACAGTCTTAGCAACTGTCTACATAGCATTTAGTCTGCATTGACGTTATAAGTAACCTGGAGAAGATTTGAAAGGATACAGGAGGATGTGTGTAGGTCCTATGCAAATGCTATGCCATTTTACATAAGGGAATTAAGCATCTATGGATCTGGGAACCTGCAGGGAGTCCAGGAACTGATAACCATGGAGACCTAGTAATAACCATCTGTGCTCAGGGAAAAAGCCAATCTTATCATGTTTTTTCCTGGGAGAAAACAACTGTTTGTAGAATACAACAAACATTTATTATTATTTCATCATTATAAAGTTATTTTTCAATAGTTGCATAAAAGGCCCATTATCTATTTGTACACCAAATAGAGCAGTATCATGTGAACCAGAAACTATGATTAGGGATTTATCTCAAGGAAACAATTTAACATGACCAAAAAGGCCCATACTCATGAAAACTTCTGGGAAATCTATAATAGCAAAAACTAAATATAAGATTAAATGTTCAATAATAGAGAAAGGTTTAGTAAGTTGTGGTAAGTAAAAATGACAGAATATACAATATCCATTAGAAAGCAAAATTACTGGACAGAGGACTAATATCTAGACTGCCTAAAGAACTCAAAAAATTAGTCTTTGCAAAATAAAGCACCCAATCAAAAAATGTCCAACCGTAATGAATAGATACTTCTCAGAAGTACAAATGGCCAAGAGATACAGGAAAAAATGTTCAACATCTCTGGTGATTAAAGAAATTCAAATTAAAACAACACTGAGCTTTCATGAAAAAAATGGCTATCATCATCAAGAAACCAAATAATTACAAATGATGGCAAGGCAGTGGGAGAGAAAGGAATCCTTCTGCATTACTGATGGGAATGTACACCATTATGAGATTCCTCAAAAACTAAAACTAGAAATTCTATTTAACCCAGCTATTGCCCTTCTAGATATCCTCCTGAAAAAGTTAAAGATATCATATTAGAGTGATCCATGCATAGCCATGTTTATAGCAGCAAAATTTGTAATAGCTAAACCTGAGAAGCAGCCTGTATGTCCATCAACAGATGAATGCATAAAGAAAGTACGGTGTTTATACACAATAGGATTCTACCCTGCTATAAAGATCATTTGTAGGAAAATGAGTGTACCTTGAGATCATAATGTTAAGTGAAATAAATCAGACACACAAGCTTAAACAGCATGTTTTCTCTCATATAAGAAAGACAAAATATAAACAAAGAGCAAAATAAAAGATAGATAATAGAAGATAGGGAAATAAATGTTTTGCAAATTGGAAAAGGACTAAGAGATAGAAGGAGAGGGGAGGGGAGAGAGAAGGGAATTAAAAAAAGAATGCAGATGTGTTAATGTTTACATGTATATGCACCAACTCCCCATGAGGAATGTAATATTGTGTACTGTAAGCATGCACTAATGAAAAAAAATTCTTCCTTTTTTTTCATAAGACAGGGTCTTGCTAAGTTCAAGGTGGTCTTAAACTCACAATGATCCTCCTGCCTCAGCCTTCCAACTGCTGGGATTACAGAGGTGTGTCATCATGTCCAGCTCCAAGCAACTCTTCATCTACTTTTTGTCAATATAAATTACTTCCTTAAAATCACATAAAAGTGGAACCATGAAATAGCATATACTCTCTTTTGTCTAGTTTCCTTCCTTTAGCACAGTGCATTTGAGATTCATCCATACTGTTGTATACATCTTTATTTCACTCCTTTTTATGGTCAAATACCATTGTCCTGTGAGATCTACCACACAGTTGGTTTTTCTGTTCACCTGCTGCTGGAGATTTGAGCTGATTCCAGTTTTTAGCTCTGTATTTTCTTCAGGTTGCTAAGGTCCAAAGAAGAATGACTACAAGAGTCTAAACATCCTGTTATACCAAGCAAACCGAAAATCACTCGCGAAGATGTGTATGTTAAAGACAGAGAAGGAGTAACTTAAGATGATCTCTGTTTTGCAGTTTTTCCTACCTTTTCATAGACTGTAGAGTTTAGGTAAGGGTAAATGCGAAAGGCTCCGCGAATCCTCCTCACCCCTGGGTATAGCAGTGGGACCATGTTAACATAAGCCACACCATGAAATGAAAGCTGATTTTCATCTTCATTCTAAAGGGATCAAATCAGAGAGGTTTTGGTGCTTCAGAGTGAGGTAGCAGATGGGATGGAGCGCTGACCCCGCAGTTCAAAGGCTCAGTTTTAGAAACCAACTATGCTACTTCACTAATTATAAGTCTAAGGACCAGTTACATAGACATTTTAGGCCTCGGTGTCTTTATTTTCACTTGATCTTAGCCAAAAGGCTGAGAAGCAATAGTTTCATTATTTTCAAAATGAATTTAAAATAACGTTATCACAGAGATAATATACATGAAGTGTTAATAAATAGTAAAGGCAGTAGTTCCATCAATATGTACTCAATTTACTTGATAATACACACATTCAACCAAAAGTCAATTTCATCATGTTGCTCCTTAGTAGAAAATGAAGATTTATTTTTAACAAAACACAAAACAAATAACAAAAAACTTAAATGAAATTAGAAGCCCTGGCTCTTAGCTTTAGTTCATAGATTCGCATGAAATACAAGTCTTACAAATCATTTGGAGCAGTTGTGGCCAATAGGGATAACTTATCAGTACAAGAGTTTGAGCATGCTTTGTTGAGAACAATTCTGTGTATTTATCTGGGTTCAGAAAGAAAATAGTTTAACTGATTCATGGTAACTGCCACACATGAAAGAGAATGAATGTCACATATATGCAATCTAAACTCATTGCAAAGGTGAAGAACATGCCAATAAATATATCTTCAGATCATTTTTAATGGCTTATTATGGCCTGCCATATTTTTGTAAGGAAAAAAATCAATTTTTTGAAAGGAAATACACTTAATTATGAACTGAAAAGTAATTTTTAACTTATCCTAGTATAATAAATAGAAACTAGGTTAAAAAGTCCTATGTGGTACCATCAAATGCCTAAGAAATTTAAAGGAAGGTAGCCTATATGTATTATATGGTAAGAAGGGGAAATGCTTCTGTTGGCTGCTAAAAAAAACCCTATTTTAAAAACCAGCTGAACAATTTAGATCCTTGTCAGTACTGGCTGGGTACCACACAGTGTGCCATGCCAGATACTTTGGAGAACAGAAAAGACCCAGCCTCAGGAAGTTTAGGAGCAAGTAGAAGGGCCAGACAGGCAGAGGCAGGATGACAAAGAATGTGCTCTAGGCTCATCCAAGCCCTCTGCCTTCAGAACAGTAGCATGCCTGTGAACTCTGCACATTCACTAGCAGCACACATTTGGCTGTTGGTTCTAAAAAGAAATTCAGAAAAAATATACCAGGTTAAACCATATTGCCAATTTCAACCTTAGAAAAATAGCTCTCTCATAGCATTGATTACAGTAAAACTATAATGATGGGGTAAGTGAAAATGTGATATCTGGAAATAAAACCTGAGCAATTAGTAGTGAACTGTGGGGGACTATGGGAGCAAACAATCCTGGTTTTCTTGAAACTGATTTCCTGGGACGCAGGACCTCTAGCTCTGAAACCACAGGGTAAATCTGCATGAGTTGCTTACCATGCGGAGAAGAGTGGCTTAGGCTGCATGTTCTTTTGGTAGCAGAATTAGAAGCAGAGTAACAGTTGTTCTGATCCAGCATTTCAATACTTATATTTAATATAAATACATTTTGTCGAAAAAAAGAAAGAAATGTGCAAATAACAGCAATAAAATAAGCTCCCAAATTATAATAAATTAATAAATAAATAAATGTTTGTGGAGTTATTTTGTGTTTGTTTGTTTGTTTGTTTGTTTGTTTTTGGACATGGTCTTGACAGTTGCCTGGGCTGGCATTAAACAGCTCAAGTGTCTTCCTACCTCAGCCTCCTGAGTGCTGGGATTACAGCCATACAGCCATTCACCACCTCACCTGGCTTTGTAATTTTTTTTTTTTTTTTGAGACAGGATCTCACTATGCAGTTTGAGCTGGCCTTAATCTCACTTTGTAGTACAGGCTTGTCTCAAACTTGCACCAATCCTCCTGCCTCAGCCTTCCAAGTGCTAAGATCACAGGCCTGCTCCACCATGCCCAGCTTTGTAAATACTGTTAAATGCACATTTTTACCTTATCAAATTTGCCAGGTTTCCCTTTGGGTACATTAACCAGAGGAACTCGCGTGATCTCTACAGGCCAAAGCCGGCAGTCAGCAATTCGTTTCTGAAAGCTACAAATCATCAGCACATTGCCATTATATTAAAAAATGGAGTCAATATAATTTAAAGAAAAACATTCTTCATTTTAGAAGATAATATAACACACATATAAAAATGTTTATCAAGTTGACAATTTTTAAACCTTCCCAAACCCATAAAATTACCCTCATTTAATTAGAGTGACTAAAATAATTTATTTTCTAGCATTTCTTGCATCTTGGAAATGACCAGTGAGATGTAAAGTGAGGTTGTCAGGTTCTAAGAAGGTTCTATAAGAGAGGCTCAGACAGATAGCACAGCCTTTTTTTTTTTTTTTTTAATCCATAACCATTTCCCTCTTCCAACTTTTTGCCAGGAATGTGAAAGTGCAGGCTGGAACTCTAGTAGCCATTCTAGGCCATGAGATAAACTCGTAGATAGAAGGCAACTTGTAGATATTGCAGCAATAAACAGAAACATGAAAACATCACCCAGGATTTGGAAGCAGGTTTATTTATCTTGACAGACCTGATCGGATTCATTCCCAAAGTATCAGGCCTCAATCTCTGGTAGTCTAGGGCTTATATGTGGTTTGCAAGCAGGAATACAGAAGTAGAGTATTTGGCAATTATTGATTGGTTACATTTTAGGTCATTATTACTGATTGGCCTAAGAGAAATCTACATCATATGAGTTGCAAGTATACAAGTTCAAATTTCAGGTAAGCCAGGAGTTATGGGAAACGTGCTAGAGATAACGTGTGGGCTCAGGGTATGGTCAGTTAGATAAAGGAAATATGTGCTTGGCATTGGTGGAAAATGGGAAGACAAATCTGCTCAAATTTAACTCTAAAAAGTTAATGATTTTCCTCTTCAATATTAAGGAAGATAGAGGACAAAATAAGCCTGGGCTACTTGATAACATTGTGAAGCCATGATGCATAGCAGTTCTGGACTTCTCTACATGAAAGAGAAGTAAATGCTCACCTTACTTAAGCCACCCACTAGGCAAATTTTCTGACACAGATGTGGTGACAAACAAAGTATCATATCACCTTAATGCAAATATATAAGTAAAATTATTAAAAGTTTCTCCCCACCAATGGCTTTTGTTGGTTACACATATTTCTTTCCTCTTCCTACCTGGAAACTGCGTGAGGGTCAAGGTAGCAGCGACTCTCCGAGTCCCAAACAATCCTTTTCTTTGCACACTCAGCTTGGCTTCTGAACTCTCTGTCCTGTAGAAGAATAAAATGGATTCTATTTCTGGGTGTGCTAGTGCATGCCTGTAATCCTAGCACTCAGGAGGCCGAGGCAGGAGGATCACAGTGAGTTCGAGGCCAGCCTGACTACAACGTAAAACCTTATTACAAATTCAAAAAATAAAATAAAAAGTAATTGTGATGCAAATTACTTTGTTTGCTGGACTTGAGACATATTTTCAACAGGATTAAATAAATATTTTATTGTGAAAAAAACCCCCACATTTTATTGTGGCAAGTGATAGACACACATAAATTACAGAGATTCCCAAAGTACACACGCTTCCTGTAGCAACTCACCTCGGGGTGGTTGAGCTCTCCCTCCTCTTCCTCATAGGGGCCGCCCTCGATGAAGGCCTCCGGAATGTTATTGGCCCCTGGAGCAAGAATATTGGCAATAGGCCATTTTTTGGGCCGGGGAACAGGTTCTCTTTCCCCTCCAAGCTTCAGAGTCCCATTCTTGAATAAGATGGAGTAGTCCTTCTACAAAAAAAAATCACATAGGAGAAAAATTATAAAAGACTCTGAACTGGACCAAAAACAGATCATTTAAGTCTTTTCACTGGGCTGTTGATGACTATGATTCCACAAAGCAGCTAATGCCTTTGGCTTTGTTAACTTATAACACTGTAAATTATAGATAATTGATAATAATGCAAATTATTCTTGTCCACCTTTATGCAGACATATTTTGTCCAGATTTATAGATAACTGATAATCATGCAAATTATCCTTGTCCATAGTTATGCAAATATATGTTGACCAGTGACAATATAAGTGGTTTTAGCAAATTTACTACAGTAGTCCTGATGCCTATTTATTGGTCACTTCTCTAGATTCTCCTTTCACCTGTTTTTAACTGATTCATTCACCAATTAGCCAAATAAAAATTTTCATATCCTATCATTTTGTGTTTATGTAAGAGCCATTATTATACTTTTAAAAAAATTTTTGAGACAAGGTCTCACTATGTAATTCAAACTGGCCTTGAACTCGCAGCAGTCCTCCTGCCCCAGCCTCTCAAGTACTGGGATTACAGGCATGCACCACATGCCCAGTTTATACTTATTTTTAAAATTATGTTTTAAAAAAACAAGCTAAGCCAGGCATGGTGGCACACATCTGTAATTCCAGCACTAGGGAGGCTGAGGCAGGAGGATTGTTGCAAGTTTGAGACCAGCCTGGGCTACAAAGTGAGCTCAGGTCCAGCCTGAACTGCATAGAGAGACTCTGTCTCAAAAAGACCAATAAATAAATTTTTAAAAATAAAAAAAAGCTAGCCAGGTATGGTGGCACATGCCCAGCACTTGGGAGGATGAGGCAGGAAGATTGCTGCCAGTTTGAGGCCAGCCTGGGCTACACAGCAAGTTCAAGGCCAGCCTGAACTACATAGGAAGACCTCATCTCAAAAACAACAATAACAACAAAACAACACAAAAAACTGTAGTCTGACAAGAGTTAAAAAGATAGGTATTTTAAAAAAAAAAAAAAGATAGGTATTTTTGTGTCTTATAATTTCTCTAAAATATACTGTAAATGGAAAATTAGTTAAAGATATAAATAGGCAATTTATAGAAGAGCAAATAAGATAGTCAACATTTAAAACATGTTCCATATAATTAATCAGTGAACTGCACATTAACACAATTATACACCATTTTAAACATTGATATTGGACCCTCACCTAACACTATATACAAAAATTAACCCAAAATAGAAAAAGATCTAAGCAGGCCCATTTGTGCATGCCTGTAAGCCCAGGATTTCCAGGAGGCTGAGGCAGAAAGACTGCAAGTTTAACCTCAGCCTCGGCAATTTAGTAACTTAGCAAGACACTGTCTCCAAAAATAAATATACAAATAAAATATAAGCAATCTAATTTAAAATGGGGAAAAGACTTAACAGACATTTCTCCAAAGAAAATATATAAATGGGCAATAAGCACATGAAAAGATGCTCAAATATCATCAGTCATTAATTAGTACATGACTACTATGTACATTATAAATATTAAAATATGTACTACATATATACAACATCAGCTGCTAGCAGAGTGCTTTGAAGGATATCTTAGCAGGTGAGGAAGAGATGACTGCATGTACAAACATGTGAATCTGTGTAAATATTTGGCAGTAGGGCTTTACCTCTCCTTGCGCTAGAACTTGTAGACCCACCATGTAGTTCTGTGGAGGCCCTTGTGGGTTGAAACACTCAGGCACAGAGTAGGCAGCCTCCAAGGTGACCTTCAACAGATTGCTCCCTTCGGCCTGGGCTGCCGTCAGCAAGGGCTCTGCCACAAACACTTTCACTTCAAGACTGCACTGTTGTAAAAGATTTAAATGATGTAACATTTTGAATATTGCATTTTGCTTTTTTTTTTTTTGAGACAAGGTCTTGCTTGCCACATAGCTCAGACCAGCCTTGAACTCATTATGTAGTCCAGGCTGATTTTGAACTGAAATTATCCTCCTGCCACCACCTCTCAAGTGTTGGGGTTATGGGTAGGTGCAACCATGCCCCCCTACCTCTCTTTTTTTTGCATTACCTCAAATCATTGTTCAAAATAAGATTAAACTAATTTCCAAATAAAGGAGTGAAATAACCTTCCCCAGTTCCTGTAAGTTAGAGAAAGAGCCCAAAAGAGAACCTTGTCCTAAACCAAGGCCCTTCCTACTCTGCCACAGCCTTGGAAGAGGAATTACAAAACTGGATGATTCTATACTGCACTATCCACAGTGGCTGCTTGTGAATGACACTAGGGTGCTTTCTTGCTAGCCTATATTTATGATTGCTTTTATAATTTAATTATAAAGATTTGTAATAAAGTATTTTTCAAATATATATACCAATTCATGCATAAACATGTCTGTATCTCTGATACTTTCACATAGAATACAAAATAAAATGTGGGGCCGGGAATTTAGCTCAGTGGCTTAAGCGCCTGCCTGGCAAGTGCAACGTCGAGAGTTCGATCCCCGGTACCAAAAAAATAAAAAATAAAACAAAATAAAATGTGTATTTTGGAAGGGTGCCGTGAGACAGGGTCTTGTTCTCGTAGTGCAGTCTGGCCTTGAACTGACTATTGTAGCCCAGGCTAGCCTGGAACTCGTGACGGTCCCCCTGCCTTGGCCTCCCAAGTGCTGAGATTACAGGTATGTGCCACCGCACCCAGCTAAAATGTGTATTGATTGTTAAACAGACACTAGGCACTTTTATAATGGCATAGGGATATAAACATGAAGAAGATATGGTCCATTTATCATGAAATTCATGCAGCTCCGTGTTTTATGACAAAAATGCTATAATAAAGAACTTCACAAAATGCTCCAGTTAAGAAGTTCCAAGGAAGAAGGAATTAATTACTGGGCTGTGGAGGAGTAAGAAATTAGAGAATCTGAATTGCCTTTTATGGAATAAATGGGAATTTGCAACCTATAAGCAGAAGAAGGAAAGAGAAAATAGTTTTGGATCAAGAGAAAAGTTGATACAAAAGGGGATGGCAAAGAATCACAAGTGTACATGATACATGTATTCAGTTCAGGGGAAAGAAGGGCGGGATTCTAGAGCATAAAATCCAGAGGAGTGCTGGGAGGGGAGGTTAAGTGAGTGGCCCCAAGGGATAAACCTGCCTGGTAAGGGATCTGGACCTTACTGTGTACTCAGTGGGTGACTCTGAACCACATCACACTGCATAAGTGAAGAGAGGTGACCAGAGTCACTTTTCAACTGTGCAAGTACTGGGAAGGTGGAGGTGGAGGGCGGTAAGAGCAGGTCCAAGATCATCTGTAGTGAGCCAGGTGAGAGAGGATGAAGCAGTTAAGAGCAGGAGCAAAGCTAAGAAGGAAGAGTCTGAAGACACTTAGGAAACAGACAAGGTTGGATTTAGTAAAAGGTAGACTGGGAGACTGGTTGCAGTTGGGATCTAAGAAAGAGGTCATGGATGTAAGTTAGGACATATGTCCTATGTTTCCCAGATGAATGATGCCACCAAGCAAAATAAGATAGGCATGGATTTCAGTGGTAGGGCATAGCTTAGTACAGTGGGCCCTGGGTCCAATGCCAAATCAAATCAAATCTTTTTTTTTTTTTTTTTGAGACAGGGTCTCACTATGCACTTCAGGCTGGCTCACTTTGTAGTCCAGGCTGGCCTCGACCTCACAATGATCCTCCTGCCTCAGCCTCCCAAGTCAAATCTTTAAAAATACAATATAACATAGCACCTGCCTGGTAAAGCACGAGGTTGTGAGTTTGATCCCTTGTACCAGAAATAAAAAATAAAAACATAAAAGCAAGAGGAAGCTTGAAGGAATGTACTGAGTTCAGCTGGAGAACACCGAGCTGCAAATGCCATGGGTAGCATTCTAGAGAAATTCAGCAGGTGGTGGTGAGGTCTGATGCTCAGGAATTCAGGAGGTTGGCCTGGGCTGGAATGACTGAATGAGAAGTCTTCAAGCTCAAGAAGGCCCATGCCTGAAAGGGTGTCACACCCTTTCATATACCATTTTCTTCATTAGCACACAGCTCAAGTAGGATTTCAGGGCCAGGGATTTAGCTCAGTGGCTTAAGTGCCTGCCTGGCAAGCATGAGGCCATGAGTTCAATCCCTGGTACCCCCCCCCACAAAAAAAAAGGGTTTCCATGGTTAAGCCTTTCCTATAGCTTCTCTCAGGCTGTGGAACCAATACGTGCCCTGTGTTCATGTCCCTTGCATCCCCACCACTTTGTCACTCTGGATTATAATCAGCCATGATGTGTAGTTTGTGAGCTCCTAAAAGGCTGGACTCATCTGGACTGGACTGCCTTGCTCATCTCTGTTTTTCAGACCTCTCACCGGATGTTCAGTGACAAGAGCACGAAATAACTAAGATAAGGCTGGAGTGCAGCGGGAGGGCACAAGCTCGGCGTGTGTAAGGCCCATGAATTGGATTCAAGTGGACTGAATCCTTAGCAGATGGGCGGGCTACACCGAGTGGCAGGGCAAAATACTGAGTTACAACTCTGATTACCTTAAAGCCGGGCCGAAGAGTTTCTAAGGGGGAGCCCTGCACGGGGTGTAAAGGGAGCATCATTTCAAATGAAGTCTCTCCTGTGAAAAGAAAAGCAAACTGAGCCAGAGCGGGCAGGGTTGTGTTAGTACACCACCAACAGAGACAAGTAAGTGTGCTCGTCTTCCTCAGCACAAAATGCAGTGCAGCTGAGGTTTGTGAGTCTGTGGTGCTGAGGTTTGTGAACTTGGCTAATTTCTCCTTTTAGGCAAATCACTTATCTAACCTTCCAGTAAAGGAAGAAGGTCCACCACGGCTTGACCGAGAACTAAGGTCTTCTCTTCTTTCTGTTTCTTTTCCTGTGGTAAAACTTCAGTCATGGTTACTAGAAAAATCAAAACAAACAAAATGAGGACATTTCTAACTCATCCATCAGATAACCAAAGTGCAGCGGGCAAAGCACTATCAAAGAAACGGAAGAAAAAATAGCTTGGGATGAGGATGTAGCTCAGTGCATAGCTTATGTGAGGCACTGGGTTTGATCTCCAACACTGGGAAAAACAATTTGAAAGCCAAGAAGTTGTTTCATTCTACTTTGTTATGTTTGACATTATTTGTGTAAAGCTAAACTCAACTATTTCAAAGAAAGAGACATTATGATGGCTACTGTTAATATCCAATTGTCTTGTTGTGAAGTACTGTGTTGCTTACATTGTTCTGTTCTGATCTGCTTAGATCTATCCTCTTTTGTTTTATTCTCTTTAAAAAAAAAAAAAAAAGAAGACACCAGGATCAGTGACTTTAGTAGAAAATAGTGAATGATCTCAGTGACCTTTAAGCTCTGGCCTGCAAATGATAAGAAATGCAGCTGGGGGTGGTGGCGCACACCTGTAATTCCACCACGCAGGAGGCTGAAGCAGAAGGATTGCTGCCAAGGCTGCCGTGGGCCGCATGGTGAGTTCAAGGCCAGCCTGGACTACAAAGTGAGTTGGAGGCCACCTGAACTGCACAGAAAGACCCTGTCTCAAAAAGACCAAAAAACCCAAGAATTTTACATCACAATTGTGAACTCACAGGTATAAAACTATTACAGATGATAGATACCACAAGTTCATATAATATAGCCCATAGTAGACTAAAACCCTAGGTGTTTTCTATTTGGTTTCATTTAAGAAACTTTTACAATCATGACCTCCCTCAATTAATTTTCAGAGTAACTATAAGTCACCATCTGAAGTTTGAAAAACATTTGTTCTAGATCTTCCCATACTGCCTAGGACAGGGCTTAGCAGACCTTGGCTAGAATTCTCACTAGAGCAGGATGGTGATCCTTTAGAGACCGAGTGCTCAAAATACAACCCAAAACCCACTTATTTATCACAAAGTGCCAATGCTGCAGTTAAACCTGAATACTGGAGGTTTTAGTTTAGGAAAAAAAAACCTCATACATTAACATCTTTTGCCTCAAAAGAAAAACAACACGTGTGCCACTGATTTGCCACCACAGTACTAGAGCATACTCCGTGCTTACTGTAAAAATAGCAAATATACAAAAAGTAGAGTAGTATAATAAACATTTATAAATATCAACTACTTTTTTAATTGATTTTTTTGAGACAGGGTCTCACTATGCAGTTCAGGCTGGACTTAAACACACTTTGTAGCCTAGGCTGCCCTCAATCTTCCAGCAATCCTCCTGCCTCAGCCTCCCAAGTGCTAGGATTACAGGCTTGCACCACCACATCCCTCAGCATCAACTATATTTAACAATGATTAACAAATTGTCATTTTTGCCTCATCATATCTGACTTCGTTTGCTGAAATATTTCCATCATAGTTGTTTTGTTTTAATGAAATAGTTTCAAGTAAATTACAGGCTCATGACATCTTACTCCAAAAGTATACAAATCTAAAATACAGACATTCTCCAACAAAACATGGTATCTTCATCTATCAAGCAAGTATGCATTAAGAGCATTAAATGCTTCCTGAATTCATTTATAGTCTATAATTAACATTTCTCAACTATCCCCAAATTTATTTTGTAGCTGGTTTATTCAAATTAGGATCCAATCAAAGACAACTTGGAACACTTGGTTATCATGCTTCTTATGTTTCTTTTCATTGAGAAGTCTCTCCTTTTTTTCATAGTCTTTTGTGCTATGATATTGATTTATTGAATACACTAGGCCAGTAGTCACATGGAATATCAATACTGTCTGGATTTATCTTTTTTTTTTTCCTACATGGTGTTTCTTTTTTTTTTTTTTTTTTTTTTTTTTTTTTTTTTTTTTTTTTTTTTTTTTTTTTTTTTTTTTTTTTTTTTTTTTTTTTTTTTTTTTTTTTTTTTTTTTTTGGTATCAGGGATCAGAGTCATGATCTTATGCTTGCCAGGCAGGTGCTTATGCCACTGAACTAAATCCCTGGCTCCTACATGATGTTTCTTAACCTTTGTGTTTCCTGTAAACTCAGGTTCAGCTTCAGCATTTTCAGCAAAGATAATACAAATTGAAAACAAATTTGCCTATGTGCTATGTTATCAAACTCTTGTGATCTTTGTAATCTGACACATGAAGATGGCATCTAAGGATAATTTTATTTCTCTAATTGAAGGGAGACTGAATATTTTTTCACATTCCTGATCAGTTATGTTTCATTTCCTGTGAAGTTTTCACATCTTTTCATGTGTTTTGCACATTTTTCTATTAAGTTCTTGTGTTATTCTTATTGATAGATCATATCTCTTGAAAGGGATATTTGCCTTTTGTCTAGAAATGAGTTATAAATTATATCCCAGTTTATGGTTTGTCTTTCATAGCTGCTTAACATGCACTCCTTATACCCATATTGATTCTAAGCTTGTGAAATACTTAAAAAAGGCTTTGCTAGTCTATGATTAAATAACTTTGTGATTTCTTATGGTATTTACATAGTTTAATTTAATACACATATTTTATCCATCTAGAATTTATGTAAGTATAATTTTGAGCTTGGTTACTTTTTTCCCCAGATATCCAGGTGTCTTCACATCACCTACTGATTTGTGAATCACCTGGGTCAGATGCTAACTTACCAGCAGCACTGATGGCTGGATCTGGACCTCTTTGTCAGTCAGGTTATCTGAATGACTTGCAAGCCCCATTACCACTCTGTTTTATTGTGGTTTTATATTGTTTTACCATTACATAGAACTACTAACTCTTATTATCCTTCTTTTCATAATTTCCCAATCAGCCTTTTGAACCCTCTTCCTAAAAGAATTCTAAAATTTAAAAAATAATGACAGATTTAGAGGCCATATGAAATTCACAGATAAAAGTAGGAGAAATAACATCTTTATAATGTTAAGCATTTCAAAGAACATGGTATTCCATTCTGTTTTGTTCAAATTTTATGTCTCTCAATAGCATATTCATAATTTATAGTTGTTTGGATCAGGATCCAAATAATTTGAAACTTTTGGGACCACTTTTCACATGTCTTCATTTTTAAATATATACAGAGCTCTAAAACAATGAGCTTTGAGGGGATATCAAGACACAAGCCACAACAATGGAATAGAACAGAAAACCCAGCAGCCCAAGTAGATGGGTCACAAGCATTTGCCACCACGCTCAGCTGTATATCCTCTTTGGTGAAATATCTTTTCATGTCTTTTGCCTATTTTCTAACTGTATTGTTTGGGTTTAGGGGTTTTGGTTTGTTTGTTTTTTTCTGCTGAGTTTTGCAAGTTCTTCATATATTCTAGGTATCAGTGCTTTTTCAAACTGTGCTTTGCAAATACTTTCTGTCATTCTGTAGTCTTACTGTCATAGAGAAAGTTTTTTTTAATTATAATGAAGTCCAATTCATCTTTTTTTTCTTATTACTATTTTTAAAATTTTTATTGGTACATGTTTGGAGTACTTTGCGGTACATTCTTCATGGGAAGTTAGTAACAGGTACAGAACATTTCTTCATTTTTTAACCCCCTCCATAATCCCACCTCTCCCAGCATCTCTTGGACCGCTATGTAGGGACTCAGTGTGGGTACACAGTACTTTACAACCCCTGCCCCTTTAACTCTCATTTCCCTCTTCTTTCTCCTCCTCTGTCTCTCAGTTCCTTTCCCAAATAGCACAGATCCACCTCACTATTTTCTATTGTCTACCTCTTATTTTGCACTTTATTTATAGAATGGGGTTCTCTTAAAAGAGAAACCATGCAATATTTAAGTTTCTGTGTCAGATTTAATTCACTTACCATTGTGGTGTCAAGTTTGTTTCTTTGTTTGTTTGGATCATGTTTTTTGGTCTTTAGTCTAAAAGTTCTTTGTCTTATTTTAGATCCGAAGATTTTCTCCTATGATTTTTTTCTTAATGTTGTGGAGCTTTACAGCTTACATTAAACTCTGTGATCTATTTTAAACAAATTTTGTGTAAGGTGTGAAACAAGTTCCTTTATCGATGGGTGTTCAATTGCTCTAGTATTATTTCCAGAAAGGCTATATTTCCTCCAATGAATTGGGTTTACATTGTAAAAAAAAAAAAAAAGTAAAGTCCAATGTCTGGGTTTTCTGTTCTATTCCATTATTATAGCTTGTGTCTTGATATCCCCTCAAAGCCACATGTGGTCATAGGTGGGGCTTTTTCAGAGGTGGCTGGCCCTCAACTGTGTGACACTGAGACTGATACATAGGATTAAGGGTGTGAGTGCTACCCACTCTAAGTAGCCTGGATAAGGGAGAGAGAGAGCTGTGGTCCTCTGTGTCTTGCTTTTGCTGGTCTCTGCCTGCAATGAACTGTTTCTCCTCTGCATTACCCCCCTGCCATGCGCTACCCTGCCTTGGAGCCAGCCAACCATGGACTGAAACTTTTTATGAACTTTAAACCAAATAAACTTTTCCTCCTTCGATTTTGGCTGTCAGATATTTTGTCTGAGAAACAAGAAAAGTAACTAAGATGTCCATTGATCCATGTATATACTTTTCCACTAATACTACACAGTTTTGATTTGGAAGCTACATAATAGGTCTTGAAATCAATGTAATCATCCTTCCCATTTTGTTTTTTCCAAAACTGTTTCAGCTATTTAATTCTTCTGCTTCCCCATATAAACTTAAGAGTAATTTTATCTATAGCTAAAATATATTGTTGGAATTTTGAGAATTATATTCAACCTGTATAGTAATCTGGGGAAACTGAAATCTTAACTTCCAATTCATGGACATGGTATATCTCTCCATTTCTACAAATCTAAATATTAAGTTTGTACTATTTCAATTTAGAAGTAATTATAAAAGGCGTTATATTTTAATATTGATGTCAACGTATTTACAACTAGTACACCAATATTTCTGGTTCAACAACCTACTTTTTTTTTTTTTGTCTTTTTGAGACAGAGTCTAGCAATGCAGTTCAGGCTGGCCTTGAGCTCACTTTGTAGCCCAGGCTGGTCTCGAACTCACAACAATCCTCCTGTCTCTGCCTCCCGAGTGCTGGGATTACAGGCGTGAGCCACCACACCTGGCTAACAACCTACTTTTTAAACACTGTTTAGATTTGTGACCAAGTTGTTCTGTTCGACTTACCATCCTCTGCTTGGATTTATATCCTATCTTTTTTGTATGTGCAGTTCTGTACATCTTGATAGAGTCTCTGTCTTTTTTGTACAGTACACCTTGTTTTACAGTACTGTAATTTTTCCAGTGGAACTGTACAGTATAGTACTGTAGTTTTATTCTGTTATATATTACCAGCAATATTATATATTGCAGGTAAGAGTTATACAAATAAAACCAGGCAAGGTGGCTCATGCCTTTAATCCTAGCACCCAGAAGGTTTAGGCAAGAGAATTCCTGTTAGTTCAAGGCCAGCCTGGACCATGTAACAAGACCTTATTTCCAAAATAAACAAACAACAACAACAAAAAAAGAGTTCCACAAATAAAAGCAAAGTCATCAAGTTAAGAGTCTCCTTTGACTATTTCTTTGGGTTTTTGTTGTTGTTGTTGTTGTTTTGTACTGGGGATCGAACTCATGACCTTGTGCTTGCCAGTTGCCAGGCAGGCGTTTTGCCAATGAGCTATATCCACAGCCCTGTTTTTTATTTTTTTATTTTTAAGGGTATATTATTTTATTCTTTTTGGAAGACCAGATCCCAACCTGCACTTACATGGGATAAGCAACAAGAGAACTAACAGAGACATCGCTAAGAGTGATGCCTACACACATAAAGCATCTGGGTGAACTGGGTTCTTTCTAGCAGGCCTGTTAAATTACCCACCAGTAGAGAAGCTCAGACCGCATGCAACAGAAGTTCTAAATTAACTACAGCTCTGTCAGACATTTCCAACTCCCTGCTCCTAATAGTTTTAGTACACTTATTAAGCACAGAAGGTCATTTAAAAAAAAACAAAAATAAAACATATATCCAGTCTTTGCAATTAAACATTTTTACAACATGAACAATATTCAGACACAAAATTTGAACTAAATGTGTTTGATAAATGCAACTTATATAATTAAGGCTTTCTTAAACAAGTATAGCTCTTAGGTATATGATCTATACAAAATTCCAAAAGTATATATTCCAAATAAAGATTTTCTTCCTATTATGATATGATAAAATAATTGTTTTCTGAGTAAAGATACACTAAGGCCTGAGGCTGTAAACACTTTGAAAGCCAAATAGTTTAATGAAGAAATTACTGTTCATTTAAAAACATGGATCTCCTCCTAACAGGCCCCTGAACTTTCCAATTTACATCCATGAATACAGATTTACTTAAATGCCTAGGAAAGCCACAAATTTTATGTAAAAAACTAGCAAAATTTTAAATCTACCAATTTATTGAAAAACTCATTACTTTTATTAGAAAACAAAAATTCTTCTCAAGATGTTGGCAACAAGTCATGATGCAGACACAAGTTTACTTCAGTGTTTTTCTCCCTCAGCTATCTTCCAGGAGGAGGAGCAGCCCCTCCTGGGCCATGGGAAGCAGGATTTGAGGGGCTGTGCAAGCCGGCCTCCTGTACACACAGCAAGTGTTTCCTCCCCACAGCATCATATTCAGAAAGCCAAAGATCACAGATATGTTCAGGGATGCTGTACTTGTCATGGAGCCAAAACAACACGCTATAGTGACTATTGACAAGGCAGAAGTTCCTGAAAAATCCTGAGACCCCAGGTACTTTAATACCCATAAGAGCTTTACCCCAGGTTGAAATACTCACCAATCACAAAAAAAGTGGCAACGACAGTGACAATAAAGTCAATTTTGGGACACATGGGTACAGGTTCGAGTAACCAACATAAAACACAGAATTGTGCAGAAGAGGAGCAATCTGCAAGGACAGGACCTTTCCAATCTACATCACACACATCTGAAGATGACTGAAACAATGCCTGATTTACCCTGAATGGATAACCAAAAGTAGCTGTAACAGTTTGATTCTCATTCAGTTTAGGACAACTCACTAGAATCTCTGTTCTGCCCTTAAAACCTCCACAGGTGGCAAAAGAGAAAATGGCAGCAATCTATTTCACTTTCACTCTGCTCTATTTCACTTGCATCATAATTTTATCATTGCCTGACACTATGCTTACTGTTTCTTTCCCTGCTCCAGGACTTAGATGAAGCTCAGTGGCTCCTTGAGTGGGACCAGGATGAGCTGGAAGGTGGACCCCTCTGAGAGGAAGTGGGTCAGAGAGGACACCTGCTGGAGGAGGGGACCCATGGGACCTGAGCAGCCAGGACAGAAGGATGGGGTAAGGGGACTCCACTTCTTTGTTCTGAATATTATAATGTACACACTGTATTCAATTCCTCATTTATTAACCAATTCAATGAACCACTTACTTGTAGGACCAGAACTCAGTTTTTGTTGTTTTTTGTTGTTGTTGTTGTTTCTGGTTTTTTTGGGTACTGGGAATCGAACTCACGACCTCGTGCTTGCCAGGCAGGTGCTTATGCTGCTGAGCTACATTCCCAGCCCCCAGAACTCAGTTTTTAAACAAGCAATATTTGTACATTGATCTTTGTACATTCTCTTTTATCCTGTGATCTTGCGTAACTTATCTTTTATGTTTTACAAGTGCTCTAAATTTCTTGATGTTTTCTACATGGATCATCACATTGTGTCTGCAAATGGGAGTTTTATTTCTTCCTTTCTGATCTGTGTGCTATGTATTTTCTTTTTTATTGTATTGTCTAGAATTTCCAGTTCTGTGCTGAATAAGAAACCTGACATCTTTGACTTGTTCCTCATCTTAAGGGTAAATCATTGTCTTTTATTTATTTATTTAGTATTGGGGATAGCACTTAACGACCTCAAGCTTACCAGGCAGGTGCTGTGCCATTGAACTATATCCCTGACCCTCACTGAGTCTTTACTATAAATATAATGTTAGTCTTTATCAAATTGAAGAACTCGCTATTTATATTTTTCTGAGTCTTTGGTATGAATTGGTATTGTATTTTGTCAAATGCATTTGATTTAAATGATTGTATGCTTTTTCTTTTTTGTGAATATGATGGGCTATATTGTTTTTTGGCGGGGCAGGGTGTTTGAAACAGGGTCTCACTATATAATTCAAGCTGGACTTGAACTCACTATGTAGCTCAAGGCTGCCCTGATCCTCCTGCCTCAGCCTCCCAAGTACTGGGATTATAGACATGTATCAATTAATTTTTAAATGTTGAATCTCTAGAGTAAACACCACTTGGCTATTGCATATAATTCTTATATACTGCTGAACTCTATTTGTTTAGATTATTTTATTAACTTCTAGGTAAATTATGACAGAAATGGACCTGGAGTTTTCTTTTTTTGTATAATCTCTGTCTAGTTTTGGCATCAGAATAATACTAGTTTCCACAAAGCAAACTGAAACGTCTTCTGTTTTCTAGAAGAGATCATGTAGAATTAATGTTAGTTCATCAAACAATTGGTAGAATTCCTCAGAGAAACTTCCTAGTCTGGAAACAGATTAAATTATACATTCAATTTCCAGCCAGTGGCACATGCCTGTAATCCCAGCTCTTGGAGGCAGAGGCAGGAAGATCATGAGTTCAAATTTAGGTTGGACCACGTGTGAGACTTTGTCTTAAAAAACAAGAAAAAAAATTCCCAATAACAGCTACTAAATACCTCATAATGTCCTCATGGTACACTCATAAAATAGCATTTTTTGAACCGCAAGGACTTACAGAATACAGGTTTGTGAGCGAGGTCATCTAACGTGATTCCTCCTTCAGGATTGAACTCAAAACTGCTAGTGAAGTTGTATTTTGCAGTTCCATCTGGAGAAACGGTAATTTTAGCAGAGTCTCCCAGAACCACCTGATTGAATTCTGCACAAATAACAGTCACTGGAGTGTCTCCTTTAGAGCCTTTCTGTTGGCAGACACATATTGCTTTACAATGGCAGTTTAAAGGAGAAAATTTTTTTACATATCTGGTAACACATTCTGACCAGGACTAAGTAGCATTTTCTGTTTCTTCCTAACAAGCTATTAACGAATACATTGGAGCAGGTAGAAAATCATTAAACAAATCTAGTTTTAGCCAAATGTGACATTCTATTTGCATGCCATTATGTTAAGGTTTTGAAAAACAGCACTTATTGTGTTTTATCTGATTATAAAAGTATATTGTGGAACATGTGAAAAAGTGAGAAAATCACATAGGAAACTAAATTCACCCTGTAATCTCTTCACTCTAACATGTAAGCACTATTAATATTTTTAAATATACATTTTAGTGTTTTGCTGTGCATATATACAATATATACTTTATACATTAAGAAACAAGTGGAGCTCATTAATTACATTTTCTTTTTGGAACAAGCATTTTAAAATTTAAAATACTGAATATTTTGCCATTTCATTATTCTAAATGAATCACATAAGAAACTCTGAAAGAATTTAAATCTTTCCTAGGAAAAAAGGAGAAAAAAGAAACACAAACTGCAAAAGTATTACTCTTTCACCCCTGTTCAGTGAAGTATTCAAATTGCCAGGCATTTTACACACACAGAAATGTGACTTGCTGATCACAGACCAACAACGGGCACCCTGAGAAGGAACCGGCTATGCAAATCAGGAGGTTTGGAAGCTGGAAATAATGTAAAACGCCGTTCCTCCCATGATGCTTTGGAACTGAGGACATTGTGGCTTTCCAGAAATAACTACCAAATCATATCCATCTGTCACAGTGATCTGCACCACTCTGCCTGCGGAGGGCGCCTGTTCCATAGCAGCTGCTGGACAGAGCCTCTGGTCTTTGGTTTCTGTGAAGAGAATAAATGAGACCCTTTTCCCGCACACAGCACAGCTGCGTAAGGACCCATCAACCAACACTAAGACTAAAACCATGCTGTCGCCCAGTGTTATTTTGTTCCCCTCCCCAACCTCTGCTGCTGGACAGGCAGAGCTTTAGGGAGTTGGTGACAAGTAGGGCTCCCTAGTTGGTGCTAAAAAGATTCCAGAGTCTGTACCTGTAACTAATCTATGAAGTGCAAGTCATCTGGAGAGAGACAGCAGGAAACCCATCTCCCCACCTCCCTCACACACACCCTTCACACTGTTCCTTGGTCACTTTATTTCAATCTGCAAACCTCAGAGCACGCAGTGACACAGGCCTGTGATCCCAGCTACTCAGGATGCTCAGGCAGGAGGGCTGCAAGTTTGAAGACAGTCTTGACAACACAAAGACGTCTCCTCTCAAAAACAAAACAAAATAATTACTACTCAGTTTGACAAAAAAATATTGCGAGCAAAGAAAGTAGCACATAAGATGATAGTCCATTGGAAAAGGTCTTGGCATATGTCTTTTGCCAGATACATTTTCTAATTACTTTTCAACACTAAGGACTCAAGTTCGGAAATAAATTTCATTAAAAAAAATCATGTTTCCTAACTAAAGAAGAACTTATCTATTGCAGTTCAAACATTTACTAAAGACATACTGCACTATGTCTATCTAGGACTGGTGATCCAAAAAAGGAAACAGCTCCTTATGCCTTCACACATAATCATTCCTAACTGTCTCTTTCCATTGCCCACAATTCTCACATCATTTGTCCAACACCATCTCTCCAGGCTCTTCAGGGCCTAGGTAGCACTTACGACTTCCTCAGTAAGTGTGCATTTGAAAAGTCTTGTGTGCCGTTCCCCTTCCTTTTTTTTTTTTTTTTTTTGTCCTGGGAATTGAACTCAGGACCTTGTACTTGCCAGGCAGGCGCTGTGCCACTGAGCTATATTCCCAGCCCCCATTCCCCTCCTGTCACCAAATACTATGGTATCACATGAACTGGGCCTTTCTTCCCCTTCTGCTATACTGTACCAAAATCCTCTGAATTGGTCTCCTGAGTCAACTGTCTTTTTATTCTAACTCAACTCCGCTTCCATCAAAATCATTAATCAAACAAATGTTTTAAGTGAAACATAGTGGTAGAAGCTGAGGATATGAAACATAAGACATAAACTCCCAAGCCTGAAGGAATTAAAACTTAAGTGAGGGGGAAAAAAATCTAGTGAGGGAAAAAGACATACATGACCACGAGTTACAATCTGTGTAATAGGTGCTCTGAAAGAGGAATGAGGAACAGGGTAGTGGGGACCATACGGACAGGAAAAGTGGATAGGGAATTTTTCTAAATTTTTTCAGTATTAGGGGTTGAACTCAGGAATTTGAGCCTGCTAGGCAATGGTTTTACTGAGCAACATCTCCAGCCTTGAGGAACTAACTTTGGAAGATGGTTTCTAATACACTGGTGTATGAAGGGCTTTACATATGTTACCTTGTATGTGTCTCCTCTTTTAGATGACACTTAAACCTCAATTTTAGGGGAAGAAGAAACCAACCTTCTTACAAGATTGTTATCTTTTTGCAGTACTTGGGACTAAACCCAAGGCTTTCATACTGAGTTCTACCCTCAGCCCTTTCAAAAATTTTTAAAATTTTTTGAGACAGGGTGTGGTGGAGTGATAACTGGTGGTCAACTTGTAATACCAGCTGAACTGAAGCAGCATGGTGCTGAGCATGGATGGCCCACATGCTGAGGATTGTTGCCAAGATAAAAAGGAGAACTGGAGAAGAGTTTATTTAGTGTTATCGGTCCTCTGCAGTGTTGTTGGTTCTCCTGTTGCCATTGGTTCTCCTCCAGGAGCTTGGTGAGCTTCTTTCCTGATATGAACTTGGCTGTTATTGTCAGAGGAGCTTGGCACCTTGCTATCTCTGAGAATGGCTGTAGTTCACCTTGGGGGAGCTCCAGTCTTTGCTTCGAGCATTGCTTCCTGGCTCCAGAGGGGAAGATGGTGTGCTGTCCAATCTCCAGTAGAAGCTTGTCAATCTGGCTTCCTGATGTGAACTCAGCTCTTCTCATCTCCCGAGAAGCTCAGGACCTTGATGTCACTAAGGATGGCTGTGGTACTTTTCAGGGGAGCCCTGGTCCGTATTTTGAGCGTCACTTCTTGGCTCTGGTGCAGAACTCTCAGGCTGCTGGCACAGACTTTCTAGCTTCCACCTCTGACCTTTGGGCCTTCCCCGTGCAGATTCATGAAAGAGTCACATGAGATATTGCCCTGGGCTTACAGGTCTTCAGCTAGACTCATGCAGGAGGTTGCCTTGAGATTCAGGCCCTCACCTGAATTTCTTTGGGTCTCAGTGTGTGAACCGATTTCCTGCACTCTTTTATATTTGACTCTGGGTGACCATTATAAAGTAATACTATTGTTATGGCTGATACATTGTGTTACTTGAAGCTTAGAAGTTTAACTAAGAGACTCAGCAGAGGAGCCAGAGTTCTTACTTTGTAAACCTCCTCCTCCTGTGCAAGAGGAGGCCAAGGAGATTTTGTAAATGCTATACCCTGCCCTGGAGGAGGTGTGGCCTGTGTAACCATGCCATGGAGGAAAAGAGGCTTGCTCTGTCCCCGTTCTGCTCTGGTTGTTTTTTCTGGCTGCTGCCTTGAAGTGTTGCCCCAGTGCCACGCCACCCTGGCTTGTAGCTGGCTGATTTTGAACTGAGACCTTTACAAATCATGAGCTAAATAAATCTTTTCTTCATTAATTTTGGGTGTTGGGGATTTTGTCTCAGCTACCAAAGAAAAGTAACCAAGACAACTACAAATTATGTGTCCTGTATTGTCTTGTTCTCCTTGCAATCCCTGACTACAAGGGTCTCACTAAGTTGCTCAGATGGGACTTGAACTTGTGATCCTCCTGCTCCAGCCTCCCTCAGTGCTGGGATTACAAGGTTTTTATGTGCCAGAAGCTTTTTATCTTACTTCTGGCCATACAGCAAGGAAGTGCTGAAGCTGAGACCTGACTGGATTTGAGAGAACAAGTGGATGTGCATGTCAGGAAACCTCCTTGTAGGAGGGGACCTAGAGCTCAAAAACAGATTAAAATGAAGGATATTCCAGGCAGAAGGAAAAACTGCAAAAGATTCAGAAGAAAAAAATTTTTTTAAAAAGAAAAGCAGGTCAAGTGGCTTGGTATGCTTGGATTAAGTGTGAGATTAAAGAAACAAGCAGATAAACCACAGACCCAATAATATTGCTGCCTTATTTGCCTTCATTTGCCCAAATGAAGTTAAACTGTGATATTAACATTCAAGCCCTCTAAACTCCATCAGCCCCAATCCTGTCCTGTGCTGTGGCTTCGTAATTTTTCAGACTGCATGCACTTAGTCACCTTTGTAATTTTACATTTTTTTTCCTTTCTCCTATAACTACCTCTCTTCTATCCACTCTATCTCCACCAGCTCCACTGGGCGATTGAATCCTATTCATCTTGTTCAAATGCTTTCTATACCATGAAGATCACCAGTCAGAAGCATTTGCCTCTCCTTTAAATTCTTCAAGCACTTTACACTTCTCTTGTGATAATGATACCACATTCTGACGTGTTTATGAGGTCCGGGGATTTCAGTTTTTGTGGCCCTAGGGATATCACTGAGCTACACTGCAGCCCCAGGACTGGGGATTCTGAGGAGCTTTTCTACTTAACTGTGTGACCCTGGGCAAATGCCTGACTCCTCTGAAACTCAGCTTCACGTTCTGAAAAATGGATAATTTCTGACATGTGTTACATTTGTTGTGAACCTCTCCTAAAATGGTGAAACTGTTAACCTATGCAGCACTGAACAAATGGCGCTATTAATGTGCAATGATGTCCCTGAAAGCTCCATTGAGTTCTTGAAGACAAGTAACCTGTCTTGTGTACATTTACCACCCGCAATAGCTGGCCACATGCCGAGTACTACAGATTCGAATGCCAGAAACGAGAGAAATTTGGGTCAGGTCAGGTCGCGCGGGCCTCGCTGCTCCTAACAAGGCACGCAAGTCTCCGCATCCGCTGGGAGGCAGCAGCAAGGGAAGACTCCGGGTACAACGGGTTAGCCAAAGGAGGCGATGCGACTGGAGGGAGGGGCTTCAGGCAAAACTGGCTTGGGTGGGCGAGAGGGCGGGCTCAGAGGAGTTTTAGGCTGCACCGATTTGTCAATCTAGCATTAGCTGGGGAAGCAGAAAATTGAGGTGATGGGATTTAGTGTAGCCGCAGGAGGGGAAGAGAGTAACTGTCTTACCTGCGACAGCGGCACGCGTTTTCGTAACTATAGCAACCACTATCGCGAGAACTTACCTTCTTGCTACAAACGTATTCCAAGATTGGCGATATTTTCGGCGCGACAAGTAGGGGGTTTCCCTGCGCCTGCGCTTTGGAACTGTGCGCTCGGGCCTCCGGCTTGCTGACCCTGGGCCTGGTTTCACCGGCTGCTTCCTCAGCGTTGCAAGAGTTTGGGTTGAGTGCTGGATTCCCCACTTTTCCATTTTGCTTTGTGGACTCTTTTGTTATTCTTGCGTAAACTGATGAAAAACCAAAAAGAAACTTATTTAAATTTATTTAGTAAGCGGATGGAAAAGAAATTAAGTGGTATGCTTTAGTGGCCTGAGGCAGGAGGGTCGCTTGAGATCAGGAGTTCAAGGTTTGCCAGGGCAACAATATAGCGAGACCTTCCTCTCTTTAAAAACAAACAGAAACCCCCGATCATTTCATTATTATTTATCCTTTTATATCCATAGCCTCTCCCTTTTTTTGGTGACAGGGTCTCCTAAATTACACAACCTGGGCTCGAATTTGAGCTCGCCCTGCCTCAACCTTCCAGCGTGCTGATATTATAGGTCATGTAAACCCTTCTCTCATCTGGGTGTGATGGCGCACCCCTGTAATACCAGCACTCAAACACTGAGGCAGGGGTCTAAGTCTGGGTTCAAGCCCAACCTGGGAACACAGTGAATTCAAGGCTACCCTGAATTACATAGCAACATGCTGTCACAAAAACAAAACAAACCAAAAAAGGCAGATAAAAGACTATTTTAAAAGTTAAGGCTCGGGCCGGGGATTTAGCTCAATGGCTTAAATGCCTGCCTGGCAAGCACAAGGTCGTGAGTTCGATCCCTGGTACAAAAAAAAAAAAAAAAAAATCAGTAAAAGTAAGGCTCACATTGTTGAGGCAGTGCAAAACGATGCCCCTTCTAGGTGCTCAATATTTGTAAAATAAACAGACTTGAAGCATAAGGTATTAATGCAAATGTTTAATACAATCAAAATTCAACCTTTGGGGTCGAGGGCTTAGCTCAGCCGTGTAAGTGCCTGCTTGGCAATCGCGAGGTCATGAGTTCGATCCCCGGCACAAAAAAAAAAAAAAAAAAATCTTTAAAGTGTTGGAAAAGCAAAACATAAAAATGATTTTGAAACGACCCAAGTGCTCATCAACTGTGGTATCGTCACAAAGTGACATATTATACTTAAAATTAATGAACTATAGACACAACACGGATAAATCTCAGCAATATATATGTCTTTAAAATGTGAAACCAGTTTGAAAGAATTTCCACTGGCCAAATTATGGATGATTTTAGCAGCAAAACAATGACAAGAGCAGACTACAACCCATGTAATAAAATTAGGATATTCAAACTCACATTGTAAAAATATATAAAAAGGCTCTTTCGGCAGAATGTCAACCCAGGAGTGCAGAGAGGATGACTGAGAATTACCATTTGTCAGTACCATAGCAGAGGCTGATTCAGGCAGGAGTTAGATGGCTCCTAAGGCTGGTGGGTGCAGGCTTGACAAGGTATAGGATATTGGCAAAGTTCTGTAATACTCCCCCAAGGAATACTTAGCAAGTATAGAGGGACAACAGCAAAGTAAACGGCATAATCAGGTGAAAAAGTAACATCACCAGTGTTGGGAGGAGTCTGTTGTATGCTTCCTGGGGAGATGCCCCAAAAGAAGCAAAGGATCTTTTTCTAGGGTATTTGTTCTATTTGAAGGACCCAAGTTGCAGGGCATTCTCTACCATGTGAGTGCTCGAGGTGGAGGTTCTGCATGCTATCTGAGCTCCCAGCTACTGAGCTATAGCCTCAGCCTGAAGCCTGTACTCTTTAAAAGGTGGCAAACGCCAGAAAGCCTGGAAACTGTTCCAGATTGAAGAAGTATGAAGATGTGTGACAACTAAATATAGCACACTGCTGTGTAGCACTTGAAACCACAAAGGAAAGAGAATTTGTAGACAGCAGACAAACTGTGAGTGGGTGCCATGGATGTGATGGCAGTGTGGTACCAATGTTGAACTAAGTAGAAGGTTGTTTACTATTACACAGGAGTGCACCTGTGTTAGTGAAACACAGTGGAGTGTTTAGGAGTGATGAGACAGCATGTCGGTGGTTTGCTTTCTTGACCTTCAAAAGGTATGGAAAAAGACCAAATACCTAGGGCCACACACATACCCTTAGAGAATAAGCAATGGCACAAATGCAATTAAATGTTAGTTATTTAGAAATTTGACTAAAGGGGACAACAGAGTTCTTTACTCTGTACTCAAATGCTACACATTTTTCCATAATGGATTTTATCACATCATTGCCAACCTCCTGCCTTTCTCTGTGGAAAGCTCCTCAGAAGCACCTTCTGTGCTCACTCTGGAGTTCAGCAAGTTCTTCCGTCATTGACTCCTCCTCATGGTCCTTGACAAGCTCCTCTGTGTCTGCACCATCCATGCCAAGACCCATACTCTTGCCCATGGACACAATCTCCTCCAATACCTGTGCATCAGACCCTTCAAAATCACCTTCAGTGACACATTCTGGCCACGATTTAGGCTGAGTTTAAGGTCCAGTGTGTGACATCTTCCCAGGCTTTGTCAATGAAATTGATACAGTGGAGGACATTGAAATGTTTCTTCCAGAACTCTTTCAGAGTCAAGAATGTCTCTTCAGTAACATTAAAATACCTGGTGAAGAGTGCCTTGGTGTACAGCTTCTTGAAGTTGCAGATCACTTGCTGGTCCATGGGCTGTGGAAGAGATGTTATGTTGTGGGGTGAGGGAAACTTAATCTTTATGAAGTCATACTCAGCATCCATATCATCCACTAAGGATGGAGGGTGTGCCCGGGTACCATCTATCAAAAGAAGCCACCTTGCAGGCAGTTGGCTGCAGATATTTCTCAACAGTGGGAGTGAACACCTCATGCATCCACCCATTCCATGAACAACTGCCTTGTGACCCAAGATTTTTCGCTGGCCCTCCGCATGGGAGGCAGCCTGGCCTTGTTCACAGTCCGTCTCTTGTCTTGAATGCACAATGGGTCTGGAAATGGTGCACCAGTAGTGGTTTAAACTTCAAATCAGCACTTACATTTGCACAGAGTAAAAGTGTCATTCTGTCCTTTATGGGCTTGTGCCCTGGCAGTACCTTTTCCTCCTGCTTGACACTTGGTTCTCTTCAGCATCTTCTTCCAGAAGAGTCCTGTTTCATTGCAGTTGAATGTTTTTTGAGCAGTGTATTCTTTTGCCTGAATTCTTTATTGTAGACTTTTTCAGTGGCCTTGTCAGAACTGGTCTCTCACCTTGTCTTATTGCACTGTGGATGACATTTCTCTTGTGGAATTTATCAAGCCACCCTCTACTGGCTTTAATTCATCACTAGTTGCACTTTTTCAGGGATTTTCTTTTTTCTTTTTTACCAGAGATCAAACTCATGACCTCACACTTGCCAGGGTACAGGAGTTTTCTTGCAGTAAATTTCTTGGTTTTTTCACAGATCACAGCTTCACTAACACTATCACCTGCCAGCTGTTTTTCATTCAACCACACTAACCAAGTTTTTTCCACCTCTTCCAGCACTGTGTCCTCTGCTTGGCTAACAACATTACTCTTTTTGCCACATCAGCTCCTCTGATGGCATTTTTATTCTTCAAAATAGTTGAGATTGTTGACTTCACCATCTTGTACTCCAAGACCAGATCAGTCACACAAATACCATACTCATGCTTTTCTGTAATTTCTTTCTTCAATTCAGTGGTTTTCTTCAAAATTTACTTACCATTCTTCTGCACTTCCTTGTTACCTTCATTATTGCTTTGCACTTTTTTTTTCCTGGGTCTAGTGAGGCAGGGTCTCGCTAGGTAATGCAGGCTAACCTCAAACTTGTGGCAATCCTTATTACAGGCATGTGCCACCATGCCTGGCTATTGTTTTGCACATTCTTGCCACCTTCATTACTGCTCTGAAAATTTTGGTTACCTTCAGTACTACTCTGCACTTTCTTTTTTACCACTATACTTGCTCTGTACTTTCTTTGGAGCCATGCGGGATTGAACAGCACTATATAGCACTGTATATGCTAAAAAGCTCATAAAAAAAGCTTCACAGCAAGTGTGCACAGATTTGTCTGTGACTGCAATTTCAACTAGGGAAAGCCACAGAAGATGGCGACAGTTGTATTTGTCACCCAATGCAGAGTTCAGGAATAGAAGCGAAATTTTGCCAAACCCTTCTGTTTGCAAACCAACATATTACTGTGCTTCACTAGACACTAGACTAGAGGCCATAGCTATTTCATTCCAGCTAAGAATCTGTCTACAATTTGTTCATGTCCTAAAACTTGGTGGCTGTGCGACTGAATTTATTTTTTAATTTAATTTTTTTTTTTTTTTTGGTACTAAGGATAGAACTCACAACCTTGTGCTTGCCAGGCAGGCGCTTAAGCCACTGAGCTAAATCCCCAGCCCTTAAATTTTATTTTCTGTAAAATTAAACAGAACAAAATATCAGAAGAAAACAACGTAAGAGACACAGATTTCAAAGCAAGACAACAGGAGAACTTCATTGTCTATCATATTGTCTCTTGTTTTCTTCTAAACAGTTGTCCATATCTTCACACACAGTGAATTCATACAAAACAAAATAGTATTAAACTAATCAGAACAGGATCATGAAGGCATTTTAGGTCTTCAAAACCAGACAACAATGGCTGCCATAATGTCTCTCATTCTCTTCAAAATAGCTGTCTGTACCTTCATGTATGTTGAAGTTAAAACAATATGAAACAGACTAAAATCATTCAGAACAAAGAATAATAGTACTGCTGGATTTCACAGCATGATGCTATGGAATCAGCACTGGGTATCATAGTGTCTCTTTTTCTTCAAAGTAGCTGTTCATTTCATCGTGCATTATATAATCAATTCTCATAAACTGTTTAGGAGTCTCTACATGTATACTTATCCTTTCTGTATTAGAGGGAAAAACAAAACAAAACAAAATAAATTCCTAGAAACAAAAAAGACAACAAATAACAATAGCAAAGAGCCCAAAACACTGACAATATAGGTCCTCAAAACAAGGTGGTATGAGCATAACTAGGGTTGTTATTTTACATAATGATCTTCAAGAGTTCCTCAGATCACCATACAATAATATGCACAATTGTTCCAAACCTTTGAATGTTAACTATTTTGTTCCAAGAACTTACAGAATTTGTAGCACAATCATCTTAGCTATACTAAGTGTGTTTATAGAATTTTAGATATTTTTTCTTTCCCTTCCTTTTTCTTTTTCCTCGTTTTTCCTAAGGTATTATTTTTTTCCTCTTTAAGCAGATTCTTATCCTTTCACTGTATTTATTGAGTTTTTTGTATCTTATGTACTCTTACCATTTCTTACACTAGGGAGGCTATATGGTATTTACACATGTGAGTTTGACTTATTTCACTTATGAGTATGGTCTCAAGTTGCATCCATTTACTTATAAATATCTCAATGTGGTCTTTCTTTATAGCTGAGTAGTACTCCATTGTATAAAAATACCACGTCTTTTTTATCCATTCCTCAGTTGATGGGCACTTAGGTTGTTTCCAAGATCTGGCTATTACAAATTGTGCTGCTATAAACATGGGTGCACATATATCACTGTGGTATGGTGTTTTCAGTCCTTCTGGGAATATGCCTAGGAGTGGTATAGCTGGGTCAAATGGGACTTCCAATACTATCTTTTTGAGGAATCTCCAGACTGACCTCCATAATGGTTGCACCAGTCTGCACTCCCACCAACAGTGCAGAAGAGTTCCTTTTCCCCCACAGCCTCTCCAGCATTTGTCGTTGGTACTTTTCTATATCCTGGCCATTCTTTCTGGAGTGAGATGGAATTTCAGTGTGGCTTTAATTTGCATTTCTCTAATGAGTAATGATGATGAAAAATTTTTAATGTATTTATTTGCCATTTGTATTTCTTCATCTGAGAACTGTATATTCATCTCAGATGCCCATTTTTGGAATGGGTCTGAATTTTGGGGGTCTGATTTTTTAAATTTCTTTATATGTTCTAGACAGAAGTCCTTTGTCTGATGGACAGTTTACTAAGATTTTTTTTCCCAATTTGTGGGGTTTTTTTTTCACTATGCTGGAAATTTCTTTTTTTTTATTTTAAAGAGAATAAAACAAAAGAGGATATATCTAAGCAGATCAGAACAGAACAATGTAAGCAACATAGCTCTTCACAACAAGACAACTGGATATTAACAGTAGCTATCATAATGTCTCTTTCTTTGAAATAGTTGAGCTTAGCTTTACACACAATAATATCAAACATAACAAAGAAGAATAAACAACTCAAGAGAATGGAAGTATTCCAAGACATTCTGAACCATATAACCAAAGATGAACAATGGCTGCTATATTATCTGATTTTCCATAAAAATTTTGTTTTTACTATCATACATATTAAAATCCAATAAGACACAACGTGATAGAACCAATGGTAATAGAAAAACAAAAGCATGGTAGGACTTCATAGCAAGATGATATTAAATCAACACTGCTACCATATTGTCTTATCTTCAAAATAACTATTCATATGATCACATATGTTAAGATCAAACAAAACAGAATAAAACCATTCAAACCAATGAATGAAGACATAAGACCTCAAAGCAGTATAATGGTGAACCATGATTTCCATAAAATCTTCTGTACTTTTACCATTTCTTACACTAGGGAAACTATATGGTATTTATACATGTGAGTTTGATTTATTTCACATGAGTATAGATTCAAGATGCATCCATTTATTTATAAATATCTCAATGTGATCATTCTTTATAGCTGAGTAGTACTCCATTGTATAAAAGTACCACAAATTTTTATCCATTCCTTGGTTGATGGGCATTTAGGTTGTTTCCAAGATCTGGCTATTACAAATTGTGCTGCTATAAACATGGGTGCACATATATCACTGTGGTAAGATGTTTTCAGATCTTCTGGGAATATGCCTAAGAGTGGAATAGCTGGGTCAAATGGGACCTCCAACCCCAGCTTTTTGAGGAATCTCCAGATTGACCTCCACAGTGGTTGCACCAGTCTACACTCCCACCAACAGTGCAGAAGAGTTCCTTTTTCCCCACAGCCTCTCAAGCATTTGTTGTTGGTAGTTTTGTTGATCCTGGCCATTCTTTCTGGAGTGAGATGGTATCTCAGTGTGGTTTTAATTTGCATTTCTCTAATGACCAATGATGATGAACATTTTTCATGTATTTATTTGCCATTCGTATTTCTTCATCTGAGAACTGTGTGTTCATCTCGGATGCTGATTTTTGGATTGGGTCTTTGAATTTTGGGGGTCTGATTTTTTAAAATTCTTTATAAGTTCTAGACAGAAGTCCTTTGTCTGAGGAACAGTTCACTAAGATTTTTTCCCAGTTTGTAGGTTTTCTTTTCACTCTGCTGGAGATTTCTTTGGACATGCAGAAACTCTTTAATAAGATATGATCCCAGTTATTGATTCTGGGAAGTATTTCCCGTGCAGTTTGGTTCTTGTTCATGAATTCTCTACCTACCCCTATGTCTTCAAGATTTTTACCTACTTTGTCTTGC
>PVLA01006378.1:0-125226 GCA_004027455.1 Hydrochoerus hydrochaeris | reverse complement strand
TTTGGCAACTTAAAATATATACATGTAATAGTTGACACATATAGTGGTTTCATTTTTGCCACCCTCCAGACTGGAGAGGCTACCAAACATGTGATGGCCCACATGCTGTTGGCTCTCTCTACCCTGGGGTGCCCCCAACAACTCAAGACTGACAATGGCCCTGGCTATACAAGTGCTTCATTTGCTCAATTTTGTAAGTGCCTTAATATTCTTCATACCACAGGTATACCTTACAATCCACTATAGACAAAATAAAAGGGGGAACTTGGTACCCTACTCGGGGGTCCCCCAGAAATATCCTTTCACATGCCCTCTTCATTTTAAACTTTTTATCCTTAGATATTTCAGGCTGCTCCGCGGCATCTTGCTTTTGGCATACACAAACGCAAACACAGTTTGCCTCGGTATTATGGAAGGATCCGCCAACTAACACCTGGAATGGTCCTGACCCCGTTCTCATCTGGGGGCGAGGCTCAGTCTGTGTTTATTCTAGGCAAGAAAAAGGAGCTAGATGGCTACCTGAACGCCTCATAAAACAAATAGACAGCCCTTCATCAAAAACACTATGCGATGCCCAGGAATAATATTCTTTCCTGAGGCACAACCCCCTGTGTTCTCTTACAGATGATATAACCTCTCAAAGCCTTGTGGACCATCATCGGACTCCTGACACAACTACACCTAACAGATGGCAATCCCCATCAACCCTGGCAGTGGACCATGGCTCGCTGGGATAATCAAAAGGTGGTTCGGAAAGAAACCACCTCAGAAAAACCTCCCTCTCTTCCATGTGGGGAAGCCTTTTTCCTTACTTTGTGCCCTTATTAGGCCCACTAGCCACCTTGCTACTGCTTCTCACTGTAGGCCCCTGCATTTTCCAAAGGATCGTGACTCTTCTTAACAATAGGGTTGACGCGCTCCTGGCCAAGCCCATTCAGGTACATTATCACCAACTGGAGATGGCAGATCAAGAAACTTGGAGGGAAACAATCCCTACAAATGGCCCATATAATGATGTGGGCCAACTGCTCTGAGGCACTGGACAGGCAGCCAGAGATGGGCAACTAGGACACATATGTTACGCCACCGGCTGCCTAAGACAGGCACAGGACTAATTGCTGTCCTGCAGGCCCATGACGGGTAAGGCCTGGTTGGGTTCATATGAAGAGTCCTTGACCTAAGACAGGCGCTGTTCCCATAGGGTCCACCATACTCCTGATTTTAAATATAATAAAGGGAGGAGATGTAGGGAGCGGCTCAAGGCTTTGCCACCATCCTGCCCCTCCTGCCTGAAGGCATTCTGTGTGTCATCCTACATTACCCACGATCCTCTCCTGCATTTAGCGGATATGACGAGGGCCCAGTCATGGTTACCACGTACCCCTACCTAGCAACAGCTTCCTGCCTCTAGCTTGTCCTTATTTGGATAGATCCTGCTCTCTAGCCAATCAGCGGACATGCAACGTGCTTACCCTGCCCAGCTCCATGTTTCACCCCCTGCTTATAAAAACCCTGTGCCCTACATCAATAAAGGAGACATGATTGGAAGCCCTCAGTTTGTCTCCGTCTCTCTCTCCTCTTGCCCATGTCCCCCATCCCCGTTCCCTCTCCAGGTGAGACCCATGGATTGATCCGCGGGCTGGATCAATCTGGATTTTTAACTTCCAACCTATAATATTTGCAGTAATTTTAAGATCGGTAATTGTTATTATTTAAATATTTCTGTCTCCTCCAAAATTCATGTTGAAATCCAACCCTAATGAAAGAGTAATATGAAAAGGGATATTGGAAGGTGACTATGATAGCTTAGACCTCACAGATGAAATCTGTGTTTTATGAAAAGGCTGATGGGAATGCTCTTTACCATTTCATCCCTTTTTCTATGAGAGGACACATCATTTATGGCATTAACATCCCTTGGTCGTGGACTTTCCAATGTCCATAACTATGAGAAATAAAGTCCTGTTATTTATAAATTATTCAACCTCAGGTATTTTTAAAGTAGCACAAATGGAATAAGACAATGATAGTTACATGAAATCTTAAAATATAGCATCATAGTGCCAAGTGAATCTCAACTGTTTATTTTTATTAGTTGAAGATGTAAAGATGAAGATGGAAAAAAGACTGACAGTGGATTTATGTTTTTCTAAATTTATTTTTTCATTCAATATTCATGCTCAGCTCTTCAAACATTGATAGACAAGTGACTGTTTTGTTTCCTTCTGAAGTGCTATAAAGTGGTTCTTACAGTATTTCAGTTTAAATACAATGAAACACATTTCTATTTGACAGCTCATCTAAATAGGCAAGTCAAAGAAAAGTATTCTGAGGCATATACCTATGTACACATAGACATTTTTCAAAAATTTTGAGGTTGCATCCATGAAAATGGAAATAGACAATAGACGCCTATATAAAATATGTGGAGTAGAGGTTATTGAGAAATTTTATAAAACTTATGTCATCCTAGTTATAAAATACCTAAGGAAAGAATATCTGCATGCTATGAAAATAAAATTGTGGTTGCAGACTACATAATTAATGTACAAAATCTGTTGTTTTTCTATAAACTTTCAATTAACACTTTTAAAGGTAAAACTCAAAGACAATAGTATTCACAATGACATCCAAAAGAATGAAATATTGAACTACTTATACACTGTAAACTAAAACACTGTTGGAAGAAATTGAAGAAGATACAATAGGAACACATCTCATGTTCATCAAATAATAGTATTGCTAATATGTCAATACTACTTAAAGTGATCTACAAATTCAGTGAAATAGTATGAAAAATTCCCACAGCAGTTTGTCAGAAACAAATAAATTGATCATCAAGTTAATATAATTTACAAGGGACACTGAATATACAAAAATCTTTAAAAAAATGAACAAATTTGAGAGGTTCACTCTTATTGACTATAAGACTTACTACAAAGCTATAGTAATTGTGATTGTGTGGTACTGGAATAATGTTAGAGTAACATGGTATAGAACTGAGTCCTAAAATGAACTCAACACTTACAGTCAATTGATTTTTTATCAGTATTAAAAATTCATTAGGATACAAAGAATCTTTGATAAATACTGCTTGCACAACTGGATGTGTATATGGGAGTCAGTGAAGTTCAATCCCTACCTCACATCATGCAGTAAATTTAAGTCAGTATTGTACACTAGTCTAAATCAAATGTTCATGACCTAGGATTGACAATGAGTTATTAAATCTGACATGAAAGATACAAGCAAAATAAAAAATTAGAAAAATCAGATAATTCAAAATGAAAACATTTTATGAAAAATGAAAAATCCCTCATTTTAATGGATTCACAAAATTATCACATATTTATACCTATCAGAAAGATTAGATTTCCCACTTCTTACAGATGTCCAAAAATGCCTTAAGTTAAATAAACAATCTTAATTATAACCACATTCTAATATTCCAAAACAGATTGTAGGTTATGGAGTCTATCATATCTCAAAAGATCAAAATCAAAATAAAGTTCAACATGATCTATAAGATTGATAAATTTATGGAGGAACTCATATTACCTCAATTCCTCCCATTTTCTTACCCATTCTTCTGTTATTACAGAATTTTCTTCTATAGTATAATAATGAAGCCACCCAACATCAACTGTTTGAAAAAGGGACATTATTATGAAAATGATATATACATATACACAGTAAGACATTTATCAATGTAAGCCCAGTATAAGCCCTACAGAGAACTGATGCTGAATCTGCTATCACCACAAAATCTGCCAGGGGAAAACTTGGATTCTGCATTTTTTAAACTTTTTAAAGTCCTCTAACAAGTAATATTTTATTAGAATTACCACCATATACCAAGGTAAATACAAAATTATTGTAACTAATTGAAATAAAGAGCAAGTTATATTAACATCATCTAGTATTGATATGAGTTAAAATCATAAATCAGGTATAATTCTTAATCCTGAACAGTATGTATTTTCTCCCAAGCCCCTGTGCCTTTTATTTCCATGGACACCACTAGTGACTGGTACTTTTCTGTTCAAAATAATTCTGCAAATGCTACACAGTTAATCAGATTTGTAGTCTCTTTAAGGTTCATTATAAACTTCCAGAAGGATATGGAGAATTAAAGCAAGTGACATAAATATAAAGCCCTGCAAGCATCAGACAGGAATAAACATAAATAGGAGGGAAGGCAAGGAGTGCAGTGCTAGTGTGGCTTCATCTACCAGGGCTTTGGCCACTTCAGAATGCAACCCAATCATGACAAGTCTTTCCAGAGAAGTTCCACTTCTGGATTTTTATTTTAAAGCTTCACATATATGCATGCTGCAGATTTCAAATTTCAGAAAAAAAAACTACAGTTTGAACAGAATAAAATTTTAGACCAAATCATGTTAACCTCATTAGGCAAAGCCAGAATACAGTGTGCAGTTGTCTTATTTACCACAGAGCCTCCTTCTGAAGACTTACTCATTTCTACAACTCCACAGAGCAGTTATAAAAATGTGACCTTTGAAAACAAGCATCCTACCCTCCTGGACCACTATGGGGAGAGCAGCTGTGAATCAAATTGGAATTGAAATGAATACCCAGCCCTGTAAACTGTGCATACAGAAATGCTCCTCTCCTGACAATGCCAGCCACTTGTACATCAACACATTTAAAAAATCATACCTGTGACTGAAGCTTTCTTTACAATACACTTTGTTTTGCTGTTTCAGTGAAACCAAAAATTTAATTCACTAACATTGGTATTGTTAGATCTAAAAAGACCCTTCAGTAGTAATTGTAAATCTAATAGAGTTCTAGGACAATTTAGAAATTTAGAATTTTGAGTGAAACCAGTAACAATAATATTACATACTATTACAGATGCAATAGAAATTCCATAAGGCGGAAAACCTTTTCCCTAATTCCTTCCCTTTCTCCTTGTTCATTTCTGCCATGACTCATTCTAAAACGTGCATCAGAGTGGCTGGTACTGTGTACCCCGTGGCACAGGGATAGCATTCTAAAGAGCATGGATGCTGTGAGCCATGTGGCAAGAATTGTCTTCTTTGGGCACCCACCTGCTTCATACTCAGTGCTGTAACTTCATGTGACTGCTAAAACAGCCATGTGGCGCCCAGGATCATGCAGAGCCATGAGAAAACATAGGTAACTACCATGATGAGAGCAGGCTCACTTCTGCTTCCTCACAAGGGAAATAAAAACCTGCATTCTCACAAGACTTACACTTTGGGAACATACAAAAATGTCACAATAGAAATTACAATATAAAACCAAAAGGTAATCATGAAACACTCCCAAATGAAGTTTCACATTGGATATTTTGATTTTTATAATTTTTAAATCTTATTGTTATTGACAGTTGCAGTAAATTCATTTCCTATATTATCCCTGATTACTTTTTGGATGGATAGAAGGATTATGGAGTCTAAAGGAAAGACAAAACTCTGAGGTATTCATGTTTGACAGAGAACCCTGCAATGCCTGGAAAGAAAAGGCTAGTTTTAGTATAAAAACTCAGGACATCAACGTAATGATTTATGGCTTTGGCTCTGACAGTTACTCTACCCAATAGCACTGATATGTTGGAAAGACAGATTAAAAACAGATACACAAAAAATGGTGCTGGGATTGGAAAGGCAATAAATATGGTGATACCTGCTCACTGTCATAAGCAGAGCATACTGCTGGGCCATAATCTGTGATATAAAGGTTATCCTTGATGATGTAGGCTTTGTCTTCTCGGAGCCTTGCAGTTGCAAAGCTTGAAGTTGAGGATGAGTTCACAAAACTTTCCTTAATATCCACGTCTCCTTTTTCCTGATGAAATACTTTTTGATAATGATGAAAACCAAAATACTGAGCAAAGACAAGTTAGAAGCAAGGATTTCAATCTGCAATCTTTCAGTGACCAACTGTGGGTTCTATGCTGGAAAAACCTGAGTTGATCATTATGTCAAAGGGCCTCTGAAGCCTATGTCACCTGGTCATCTCCAAGTGTTTGGTAAGGGTCCAGGGAGGAGGAGATGGGCAGAGACTGTTTCATGGAGTACTGCAGGCTGGGCTTCTACAGCTTGAGTTGGAAAAGGTGGAATAGTTTTTGGCATAGCACTGAGTAAAATGGCTTTCTTGATATTGTTGAATGATTCTTGAACTTCAATATGGTAACAGTACTCACTGCAGTCACTCTTGCTTACCTTCCAGATGGTTAAGGACACTAATCCTCCCTTGTAACCCATACACCTGTCTTTTTGACATCTGATCCCATATCCATTTTTCCAGATTAAGTATATAGGAACATTGAGAAATGGGACAGGGACCTCACACCGAGGAGGTGAAGCATGACCAACTGTTCTACTTCTATGTTCACTTGCACAGAAAATACAGCACCTGACTGAAGTAGTGGGAGGGTGAGTGATCATACTGACCCCAGGATATCTGCTCAGGTTTTAATTCTCAGATTGCAACTTCTCCTTTCACCCTGACTGGCAACCACGGGAGCCTGCTAAGTTAGGAGATGATTGCTCAGGTTCTCGGTGGCAGCCATGGCTTCTCCTGGTCTGCTTGTTGCTGAACCTTTCTCCAAAGAAAAAGTTCAACTACTGTGAAAAAGAGTTTGAAGTCTACTCCAAAAACTAAATGTAGAAATACCACTTGATCCAGTAATTCTAATCCTAAGTATACGCTGAAAAAAGGCACTCAGGTATCTGTGTACTATTGTTCATTTTAACCATAATTCACAACAGCCAAAAAGTTAGAAAAAGTTCCACAGTTAAACATGTCAATAAAATATTGTAAATAAATACAATGGATTACTATGCAGCTTTATAAAACAATGAAGATCTGATATGTGGGTAAACTTTGAAAACACTGTGCTGAGTGAGATAAATAAGACACAAAATGGCATAACTTGTCAAATAATGACTATTGATATGACCTATTTAGAAGAGGCCAATTCCTAAAACCAGAAAATATACTATAAGATAATAAAAGTCACAGAAAAGGAGCAATTGATAGTGGCTTTCACAGGTTCAGATATTCTGTTTGAGGTAATAAAAATATTTTGGAAACAGTAACAACATTTGTACAACATTATGACTATAATTAGTGCCACAGAATTTTACCCATAAAATAGTTAAAATAGTGGCATCATGTGTTTTATCACAACAAAAATTTGAACAAGTATGAGAATGAAAACCTTTAAATTTAAAACCATGAAATTATGCAACATGGGAAAGATTAGAAGTAAATAAGAACAAGTGATTTTTACCTGGAGCGAAGAGGTCATTATAATCATTATTATATTTGCTATCAGTATGAGAATTTAATATCAATAGAAGACAGAAAAAGATCAAAGAGTTGTAAAAGAAACCATGAAAAATAGAAAAAAAATTAGAAGCTAGAAAAAAAATTATGACAACAATATGAATGTAAAAATGTTTACTGGCCAGGCACAGTGGCACAGGCCTAAAATCCCAGCCCTTGGGAGGTGAGGTAACAGGGTTGCTGCGAGTTTGAGGCCAACCTGGCTTAAAAAGTGAGTTGAATGCCAGCCTGAACTGCACAGTGACAGCCTGAATCAAAAAGACTAGAAAGTTTAGTAAATAATTAAGAGTTTATTATTAAATAAAATATCAAAACTCAAACATTAGTTTTATCAAGAGACATTTTAAAGGATAAAAATATAGCAACAGAAACAAATTATCAATTACAAAGCAAAGTAATAAAGTTAGTAAATTTAACATGAATAAAATAAAATTCAAAGCAACGTGATGAGTGATAATGGTTTTTAGTATCAGTAAAAATGATAGTTAAAAGGTAATGAGGGAAAATACAAATGTAATTATCAATATTGCTTCCAGTTAAATGCAATGGCAAATGAGTTTTAGAATAAGCTATGCCCATAAAATAGTGAACAAAAGTGAATTTCTCCACATTCACAATATCTTAAGTTTTCTTAAATATTAGCTTACTAAAAAGATATATTTTGGAAGACTAAATTATGCAGTGTAAGGAATTATGAGCAGAAACAAATCAATGAGGGTAAATCCATGTTTACATGTTCAATGCTTTTATATGAAAGTATGTTCAGCAAGGATACAGAAGTAATTAAAAGGGTTCATCCTGTATTTCTGTATAAATTTAACTTTGAGATTAATAAGTTTCTTTCCCATTTGATGGACCATTCACACACAAAGATCTTGTATTAGGCCAAATAAACACTGCTACATATCATACAAATATGTTGTCTGACTCAATTTAGTAAAATATTGACACAAACTAAATTCTTCAAATTGAATGACAATGTAAGAATCATGTGCCAACACTTATAAAATGTGTGTAAATTGATATTCAAGAAAGGAAATGCAGCTTTGAATACCTTTGGTCTACCAAAGAACAGATTGAAAAGAAGCCAGTGAAAGAACAACTGACCGCTTTTAAGACCGCTCCAGTCCAGGTTTCTGGATGCTTCCAGATGAGGATATAGGAATAAAATGAATACTTTAAGTGAACACTCAGCTGTAATGAAAATTTTGTAAAAAGTTTTCCTCAGATGTCAAAAACGACGAGAAACTATAAATCTTGAAAGAGAAAACAGTGCTGAAATAGAGTTAATTCCTAAGACAGTGTCAGTCTCTTTAAATCCAGGGTTTCTGTTGTCTTCTGAGATTTTATTTTATTAGTACATGTGTGCCACATGTCACAAGTACATTTATTGTGGGTGGCTTGTACTTCTTCATGACACATCTATTCCTCTTCCTCTCTCCTCCTGTGTAGACAGGATGGTACACTGTCAGGGCCCTCCAAAACTGGAAGGGAAATTGCTTACTAGAAACAAACCAGGACTCTTGAAAGGCAGTACCTTAATGGGCAGTCAAGAAAATACCTATCCAGCCTTCATTATAGCCTTGCCTGCCTGTATATTTGTCCCTCATTTCTACCATATGCTGCTTGCATGCAAATTTGTACTATGTTACCAAGATCCTTACAAACTGAAGGTTCAGGTTAGAGACATCTCAGATTGGTAGTACCCCATCAGTCTTTTAAAGTGAAGTTAAATCCTTCCTGGAAGACTACATCCACAACTTGACCTTAAAGATTTCCATTAATGGATTTCTCATAAAACTGAATTCATACTTGAATCATCTGGGCTCCCAGTATAGCTCAGAGCTAGAACATTTGCCTGGCACCCTCCAACCCTAGATTCCAAGTTCACAAGAGGACAGTTAAATGACAGGAGATGTTAGGGTGTGTACTTACAGAGTATAGGAAAACCACAGGGAATTGCTCATATCTCATGTATTAAGGAAAATCAGCCAAAAATATTTTTCTCAAATACCTTATCTTTTAATTACCTTCTTGAGTACACACATTATTTCATACAAAATTTAGCAAGTTACAGACAACTACAAAAAGAAAAAAAATCATCTGTAGTTCCCCTATCCACAGATGAGAATCCTAAGTTTATACAAAAATGTAGTCAAAATGGATTTCTAAGCGACATACCTGTGTATCTATGTATGTAGGAATGTGCTACCAACGGTTAGTTAAGTATTGTAAATATGCATAATCAATTTTTCCTTCATACCTCTTTCTAATATTAGGTAAAACAAAATTGAATTGTTTTTAGTAATGAATGGAGCTCTTTGATAAAAGGAACAAGTATCAATAAAACTAAACTAATGTTGGCAAAATAGTAGAAGAAATCACAAAGAAAGCATAAAAAGACTTGTGTTCATAGGAATTACCAGCCTGTTTTTCTAAATATTGTGAATTTTTTGCTAAACAGAAAAATAAGAGCCAAAAGAGTAACACACATATAGCATAGTATTAGTGTACAAAGTAGTTACAAAATTGGTAAGAAAACCACCATAAGACCTGAAAAAAATAAGAGAAAAACAAATGAGCAGTTCCTAGGAAGGATTTGCCACTAGTTAATACTCATTTACAAAATTTTAACCTCAACAGTAATTGAACAGACAAAAATTTTAAATATTTTGTGATCAAAAGTAATGAAATTAAAATAAGTATAATGATATAAAAATTTAACAACATGCATATCTATTCACTATTTTTTTTAATCTTTTTGAGAAGAGTCTCTATGCAGTTCAGGCTGATGTTGGGCTCACTTTGTAGCCTAGGCTGGTCTCGAACTCACAATGATCCTCCTACCTCAGCTTCCTGAGTGCTGGGATTACAGGAGTGCACCTCACATGGCTTATTGACTATTATTTAATAGCACATTTTCAGTAGCTATCAGAGTTAGCGTCAAAGTACCTATTACATGATATTTATTTGTAATGCTAAAACAGTAAAACCAAGCTAAAGATAAAGAATATGACAAAGATTAAATATATTGACTAAGATATGGCCAATAAAATACTCTCTACTATGTGAATGTAGCTGCCAGGATTTGTTTCTGTATTTCATTTTATGATCATTAGTTATTTTCACAACTTGTAGAAAATAAAATACAAATGACAGAAGCATGCATCCCATCAGAAGGGTAAAAACAGTACTGATTCTTCTCTTCAACCAGAGAAATATGAAATAAGAAAAATTTGCTATCTTCAGGAGATAGAAGATGCTGAGTCTGGTAGTAAATGAGATGGTTGAGTGATTGAAAATTGCCCAAAGATAAAAATATAGTCAATGAAGTTACCAAAAATATACACATCTGGAAAGAATATTTTTACATAACCATCTAAAATTATTAGCCATATGAAACAAAGTCTGGAAATAGCCAAACCAGTGAGTGTGAAACAAATCAGAGAGACTTTCTTCTTTTTAGCACAGTCAATGCAGTTTACAAGTCCAATGAATCCATTCCCTAAAAGCCCCAGGACTGACTCACTAGTTGCAACAAAAATGAGGAAGATTTCCACTGCACTTGGCATATCTGCCAATCCTTAGCAGCAGCTGTTTTGAATCACCTTCTGCAGACAGAAGTATATCTGGGCTGGATGATGGAAGGATGATTGTCGTGTCTTTCTTTAAATCAAACCATACTCCAGGAATATCTCATGATGGAACCAGAAATATCTTTGTTGAGATCTCTCCAGTTACATCTACCAAACTTAGTTAGCCTAGAAAATATATGTCCAGGTCAAATGCTGACTTCCAGTCTAGTTAAGATGCAAACGAAAGTTTCTGTTTCATGGATTTAATTTGTCTTTCTGAGATTACTTTGCATTTAATAAACAGAACTCAGGAGTATCAGTGTCCACTACATTTCCAGTATACAGAGCACAATACTAGGCTTCATGTTTTTTGTTACCAAATCATCATAATTTATGTAGTTTATAGTTAAAATTTATATAGATAGTAAGAAAAGTAGCAGATAAAAGCAACAAATAAATGTGGCCATGATAGACACTGAAAAACTAACCTGTTTTGAAATTCTGTTTCATGGTTATTTGTGTCTTTTTTTCCTCTTTAAAATAAAAAAGTAAGCAACTCTAAGTTGTGTTTTTATACACACAGTCACTGCATCCACAAATGCAGATTATGTGGACCACTTTTAACATGAGAAGCTCTTAGGAATTGTTCCATTTAGCAAAGCTCACTGATGAAATTTATTCTCTCATTTTTTCAAAAGTATTTCCTGTGCATCTAAATACCAAGCTGTCCCTGGCCCATGAGGGAATGTAGTGCTAGATAGATTCTCAAGATTGTGTGATTTGTGGAGCTCGCATTCTAATGCAGGAAGCTCGAAATGTGCAAGCAAACCAATATATTGGTTCAAAAGCTAAAAGTAAAATCTAACAAGCATTGAGCCTTTGTTGTTTCCACAGTGTGGTAAGTGCTTCATGACCATTTTCTCATTTCCACTTTACGATAAGCCCTAAAGCAGATGCTGTTTTTATCTTTATTTTAAAAACAAGCAAACAAAAAAATAAATAAATAATGGAGATTCAGAGAAAAGCAGAGTCCCTCACATTTATGTTAGCATGATTCCCCTGGACATAGTCACACAGTGAGATCACAGTGAAAGTCCCACAAGACAAAGGAACAAACAGTGAATGATATTAAAATAAAGCAACAAAAAGCAAGCTGAGATTCACGCGGACTGCACACACTGAAACTGGCAGGTCAGAAGATGTGTAAAACAAAGTGTATGAGTGAACTGTTTCAAAAATGAATAGTATGACTCTCTGGAATCATATTGAAAGATACAATAAAAGGTGTCATCTTGAAAGCACAGAACAGATTTGTTTTCTTTTTTTTAAATTTTATTTAAAGAGAAAAAAGCAAAATAGAGAAAAGGGAAGAAACACTACACAATTTCAGAAAAAAAAACAGTAAGAAACCATTAGTTGATACATTACATATTGTCTTCTTAGATATAGTTGTTTAAGTTACAAAATTAAAGCATACAAAGTGGAAATTCAAACAGTGAGGCTGCAAACAGTTCTGTTTAATGATCCAACAATAACTTAGCAACATGATTATCAATCCTACACACTTAAAGGTACATGCAGTTATATCCTTTAGAGCACTTTCTTTTCCTCCTTTTGCTTTTTAAGTCTTTTATCTGTTTAGTTATATCATGTTTCAGCTTGCTCAGTACCTTACTGATCTGTTTTGTTGTTGTTGTTGTTTACTTTTTTTTATTTATATATTTATTTTTATTTTGAAGGTATTAGAAATAGAACAGGACAGAACAAAGACAATTGAGACAGTGCAGTGAATTTAGTATAGAACTTCACAGCAGGTTACAGGGATAACAGTAATAGGTACCATAGTATATCTCATTATCTTCACAATAGTTGTCCTGTCAATTAGGTATAGCAAAATCAAACCAAAGACAACATTACAAAATCAAATGAAAGAGAATATTAAATAGAGTAAAGCAATTAATCATAATGAAACTGAAAATATCACTTGCTTTCAAAGAGAAGATAGAGAAAACCCCCCCCCATATTTGCTATATTGCATACAGTCAGCCTGCCCAGAGATGCTCAGACCTCTGTCCCAGTTGCTAAGGTGGGGTGGGGGGTTGGGATGTTTGATTCCAAGCCCACTCACCAGTAGGCTCACAGGAGACACTACTGGGTCTCCTCTTGGCTCACGCTGGAGGAAGGGTTTTACCAACAGGGCAGGCAAATTGCTTCTTTGTGCAGCCTCCTGGGTTCCACCATGGCCGTGGCTGGATCTTGAAGGTTGCTCTCTGGTTCTTCTCTTGGCTCACACTGGAGGAAGGCGGAGAACAGATTTCTTGACAGATCAAATCTGGAATGCATTGACTGAAGACTTCCAAGCTTCTCAAACTAGAACGGAATCACTTTCTATATCTTATAAATTGCACTACCCAGTCTAAGATATTTTGTCATGGTAACATAAGTATACTTGGATACAGTAGATAAAATATCAATGAAGATATAGATGATTTGCACAATAGTTTTTTTTCTTGGTACTGGGAATCAATCTCAGGACCTTCTGCTTGCTGAGTTGAAACTTCAAAACAACTTTACAGAAAAATTATATATAATTGAGAATATATATTCTTTTCCTATTTACATGAAACTTTTACCAAGGTAAGACTTTGATTAATAAAATAATTTCCAATAAATATGTGATTCTTAAAAATTGCTATTATAGTCTTTCATAAATGTCAGCATTGTATCAAAAGTGAAATGAACCAGTAAATTTCTCTAATCTACCTTCAGAGATGGAAGTACCTGGGTTAGTAACATTTCTGTTGCTAAGGCACAATGCCTGATGCCTGCAACTTAGAGAAAGAAGGATATGTTTTTGTTCATAGTTTCAGAGATTTCAGTCCATGGCCCGCTGATTGCCAGGAAGAAACATCATAGCAGAAGAGCACAGTGGAGGAAACTGCTCACCTTGTGGCAGCCAGGCAATAAGGTGAGCAAGCAAGAGCCAGAGAAAAAGGAGGTAGGGGTCATATACAGTGCTCAAGGTCACACCCTGATGACCAACCCAGACACAGCATCCAGAATGTGCTTTACTAATCTCCTAGACATCTCTTCAGTCTACAAGTTGACAATAATGATTAATTGTTACAGTATCCTTTGTAGTTATTGACTGATTGTGTCAACTTGGGATGTTTAGAAGCTTAACTAAATCAGCTTGGCATTTCTACAGCCAAGTGTGTAAGACCCACGCTAGGGTGGCTCATTGCACAGGTGGTATAAAAGAGAAGGAGAAAGGATGGATGAGGTTCTGTTTTTCCAAGGAGCTCCAGTCTTCCCCCTTGGCTCAGACGTCGTGTCCTGGCTTCCCGCACAGACTCTTTGGCTTCTGCCTTAGATCCTTCTGCCTTCCTGCATAGACTCTTCAGCCTTTTATCACAGACCCATCAGCCTCTTGGTGTGGACTTGCCTGGGGCACTGCAGTGAACTCCGGAGCTTGGATTGAATCCTTTGGCCTCCAGCATGCAGACACTTTCTGCATGCTTGCTCATCCCACTTTGTGGCTGACCATTGAAGAAGAAATGGTTGGATATGCAACTGTATACTGATTCCAGAACCAGTGGTCTGGAAGGATGGTCAGGAACTTGGAAGGAACATAATTGGAAAATTGGTGACAAAGATATTTGGGAAAGAAGCATGTGGATAGACATCTCCATATGGGCAAAGGATGTAAAAATATTTGTTTCCCATGCAAACAGTGATGTTACCAAAAGGTAACATCAGTAGAAGAGGACTTTAACAATCAAGGGGATAAGATGACCCATTCTGTGGATAGTGGCCAACCTCCTTCTTCAGCCACCCCTATCATTGCCTAATGGACTCACGAACAGAGTGACCATGGTGACACGGATGGAGATTATGCATGGGCTCAGCAACATGGACTCCCACTCACCAAGGCTGATCTGGCTACAGCCACTGCTGAATGCTCAATATGTCAGCATCAGAGACCAACACTGAGTCCTTGATATGGCACCATTCCCTGGGGAGATTGACCTGTGATCTGGTGGCCAGTTGATTATATTGGACCACTTCCATCATGGAAGGGACTGTACTTGATCTTTACTGGCATAGACATGTATTCTGGTTATTTGCCTTGGCTGCACAGAATGCTTCTGCCAAAACTACCAACTGTGGACTGGCAGAATACCTTATCCACTCTCATGAAATTCCACATAGCATTGTCTCTAACCAAGGAATGCATTTGACAGTCAAAGAACTGAGGCAATGGGCTCATGCTCATGGAATTCACTGGCCTTATCATGTTCCTCACTATCCAGAAGCAACTGGATTGATAGAAAGGTGGAATGTCTTTTGAAGACACAGATACAGTGCCAGCTAGGTAGCAATAGCATACAGAACTGGGATAAAGTACTTCAAAAGGCTGTATATGCTTTGAATCAGTGACTACTTTATAGCACTGTGTCTCCCATAGCAAGGATTCATGAGTTCAGGAATCAAGGAGTAGAAGTAGGAGTGGTCCCACCCACCATTAGCCCTAGTGATCCACTAGCAAAATTTTTGCTTCCTGCCCCCATGGCCTTATGTTTTGCTGGCTTAGCTGCCTTAGTTCCAGAGGGAGAAAGGCTTTACCAGGAAGCATAACAATAATATCATTGAACTGGAAGCTAAGACTTCCCCCTGGTTATTTAGGTATCTTCATACCTCTGAGGAAACAAGCTAAAAAGGCAGTCACAGTGTTGTCAGGGATAACTGACCCAGACTGTCAAAGGGAAATTGGATTACTACTTCACAATGGAGGAAAGGAGGTTATACATGGAGTGCAGGAGACCCCTTAGGGCACCTTTTAGTACTACCATGCCCTGTTATTAAAGTCAGTGGGAAACTAGAACAGCCTAATACAAGCAGTATGACAAATGGTCCAGAGCCTTCAAGAATGAAAGTATGGGTCACTTCACCAGGAAAAGAACCAAGAGCTTCTAAGATGCTTGCTGAAGGCCAAGGTGGGTAGTAGAAGAAGATAGTTCTAAATACCAGTTATGACCCTTTTGATCAGCTACAGAAAAGAGGATTGTAATTACTATTTCTCCCCAGATATAGTTCCATGTAATACAATGTTGATAGACAATGCTGATTCTTGGGAATTGTCAAACCGGTGTTGTATGGGAGTTATGAAATGTTAAGAGTAAGCAACAACCAAAGAAAATTTGCATTCTATTCTGATGAGGGAATTAGTGTATTTTTATTTGTATGCAGGATAATTATAACATGTTAGACACAATTATGTGCATGCTTTTGTATCTAGAGATTGGTTTAAGGAAATGTGTCTGGCTGCCAAGTTGGCAAGCGATGGATTATAGTAGTTGATTGACTGTATCAACTTGAGATGTTTAAAAGCTTAACTAAATAAGCTTAGCAATTCTACACTCTAGCGTGTAGAAGACCCACCCTAGGGTGGCTTATTGCCCAGATGGTATAAAAGAAAAGGAGAAAGGAGGGATGAGGTTCCATTTTTTTAGAGGAGGTCCAGTCTTTGCCTTCAGCTTGCATGTCACGTCCTGGCTTCCACACAAACTCTTCAGCTTCTGCCTTGGATCCTTCAACCTTCCTGCGTAGACTCTTCAGCCTTCCAGTGCAGATCAATCAGCCTCCCAGTGTGGACTTGCTCGGGACACTGCAGTGAACTCCAGAGCCTGGGTTGAATCCTTCGGCCTCCAGAGTGCAGACATCCTCCGCACGCCCCTCATCTGCCTCTGTGGCTGACCGTTGTAAGCCAGTCTTATCATTCCTTATACATCTCTGTATCTTGTGTTATATCCATTTCTCTAGCACAACCTTGACTAGTACACCCTTCATCACAAAAACAGAAAGAAGAAAGAAAGGAAAAGAAGAGGGGGAGGGAGGCAGGTAGAAAGCAACAAGGAAGGAAGAAGAAAAGGTGGAAAATAAAATAGAAGGAAGAGAAGGTGAACAAAGAGAAGAAAGGGTGGAAAGGAGGAAGGAAGGAAAACCCAACAAAATACTTCATACTTCTTTTGTGTTTATATCGACCCATGTGTTACATTCTGTTTAGTTCGAGTAAATTTTCTAACAAAAGCAAGTTTTGAAAGGCCGTTGATACTACACTTGATCTTAGCCAAAAGACCGAGAAGCGATCAAAAGACATTTGAATAAAATCTAACTTATGAAGAATTTCACAAATGTAGGCTTACTCCTAAATTTTATGCATAGCTTACATGTGTTTTTAGTTGAATCACCTTTGGTATTGTGCATATAATGTTTCATAATTTTAAAATGTATAGGACATATTGATTAACTAAAGGAATTTCTTGGCTCTTTATACCTTTTGTCACCTTCAGAAGTGGAGAAAAACTTTTATGAACACTCTTGGTCTTTGAATATTTGCCTTGTACACAGGAACTTTGTTAAATTTTCCTACTAATCCAAATGCAGCTTCTCATTTCATTCTGATTTAGTTTTAGGAGAATTTTTTGTGGAGTTTTGTTTCTCTTTCTGTTTTCTGAGACACAGTCTCACTTTGTAGTCCAAGTTGGCCTCAGACTCACAGCAATCTTCCTGCCTCAGCCTCCTGAGTGCTGAGACTACAGGCACATACTACCCTACCTGACTTCATTCCATTTCATCCCTGGAGTAGCAATAAGAGACAACTCTCTCAAATATGCAGCCACAAGTGTACACTTCTTACACATGCCACACTCATCCTTGTGACATCATTGTGAATGAAAATTTCTTTTCCCATACATTCTTGCAAAGGCATGAGTCACTGTAATTTTGGCCTATTCTGTAGTTTAAAATGAAAATAATCCATTGTTTAAATTTGCTTTTGTTCATTTCCATTGAGGCTGAAGATTTTTTACTTACTTATTAATTACTTATTAATGTCCTAAAGTTCTTTTTCTATTGTTGTTCACATTTTGTAAATTTTTGCCAGAAGCCACTCATACTTTATGAAAAGTAGCCTTTATTATGTAATTATCCTTCCTTAGTTATCAATTACCTTTGATTTTTTTGCTTTTGCTGTTGTTATTGTGTTATACAACATACAGACCTGTACATACTTTTGTAGTTAAGTACATGGTTCCAGCCTCTTCCTCTAGAATTCAAAGTATTGCTTTTTTTTTTTTTTTTTTTTTTTTTGGCATTGAGAATTGAACACAGGACTTTATGCTCACCAGGCAGGTGCTGTACCACTGAGCTATATATCCTTGGCCCTCAAAATACCTCTTCTTGAGATTAAACATACATCTTTATTTTCTTTTTGTATTTTGAAGACAAACAAATATTTCCAGGTCACAAGACATGGAAATATTAAAAGATATTTGATACACACACCAACAGTACAAAAATATTTTTTAAAATCAAAGACTTGTTTCTTAAGACAAAGTACAAATAAAAAATCCATGAATATTATCCACATCAAAGACATTCTGACTGTGATCAAGCTAGTAAAGACAAAGGCAAGTAGGACATTATTTTTTGTTTGTTTATTTCTTTTGGTATGGTCCTGTGAATTCATTGTTCTAGCCAATCAAGTTATCATCAGAATTGTCTTATAAATTTTCCAATGGCTGAGCATGGAGATACTTTTATAGAAATTGTCATGCCTAAAGAAAGAAATTCTCTGACTGTAATATACCTGCTGATGGACAGATTTCACATTACCTGGAGGCAGACAGGATTATTTTCTCCTTTTCTTTCTGTTTTGGGTGCTGCTTTTTAATGAGGAGGCATCCAGGTCAGTGGTGAAATGGTGTTTATTGTCTACAAAATAAAAGCTTACAAAATGATTTAACACCCAGACATTGTGCTTATCATTTTGAGAAGGTGTTGTTTTATATATAAGATAACTAGAAGACTAAATTTGGTTTTTGTTATTGGAAAAGGACATTAGCTTTTTGTCATGACTTTACAATTTTGTTTTTACCCAGATTCTTTATAAACTCTCTCCCTGTCACTTTCCCTTCCTCCCTTCTTCTTTCCTTTCCCCCTCCCTCTCTGCCTCCCTCTCTCCATCCTTTCTTTCTTTCTTTCTTTCTTTCTTTCTTTCTTTCTTTCTTTCTTTCTTTCATCACTATATTGCCTAGGCTGGTCTTCAACTCCTAAACTCAAGCAATTCTCCTGCCTTAGTCTCCTGAGTGCTGGCATTATAGGTATGCAGCACTGTGCCCATTCTAAATTCCATGTAATTTCAATTTGTAATATATTATTAAGGATCAGAACTCACATCTCACATGAAACTTTTGTTCAGGAAATACTACAAACTACTCCGGAGTTGAACTCTACATTAAACCAATCCGTTTAAATCAATCAATTCATGACATGCTTCTGGAAAAGGGTCCCTGGTTCAAGTGTGGTATCAAATTCTGAATTGTTCAACAGAATGAAAGGAAAGATTTTTTAAATCAATGGTTAAATAAAGCTTTTCTATCTAGCCAGACCTGAGTAAGACAAACTCGTCTCTGTTGGCAGCCGTCCTGTACTACCAAAGTTAAAAGCTATAAGGTGAAAACACAGTTCAGGAGAGTGAAGAAGAAAATAACCCGTGTTTTTGTCCGTGACACTGGGCTCCTAATGTTATGCTGGGTGGAACCCTCTCACCCATGCAGAGACAGTTATGTGAGATTATTATTTTCTTACAATCTATGTCAGTTTGACACAGAGCTTGGAGTCAAGAGCTTCCTGATAAATATGTCTCTCCCAAAATATGAGTAACTTGGGAATGTTTCTAGAGACCATTGCTGCATGCAACTCATTCTGCTTCATGTTACCTTAAAAATATTAAGAATTAATATATATATAATTACTTTTACATGTGGAAATTTTACTCAGCATGTCGGGTTACTATAAATTAGAAAATATCCTCTTTTCTCATCATTCAGCAAAAGATATTAAACCATGATGATTTAATATGATTATTTACCTAATATAAGAAATAAGTAGGAAGATATTTCTTTAAGTTATACAGCTTCAAAAATTATTTCTACATGTCATGCTCCTTAATTTGAATATTTCACTTATTGTCTGGCTTCAGGATATTATATTTTTGCATCTTTACCAACATCTTCTGATTTTCTCTCTTCTCTTTTCAAACTTGTAGCATTGCACCCAAATTAAGATGCAAATGTCACATAATACCATAAAGAGAATTTCCATTTCACCAGGAGTCAAATCTTTATGGAAAGTAGATAACGCTTTCATGGTATTTGCACCTCACATATGAGAAAATTACTTTGGAAATTGTTTAAGTAACTTTCAAAAAAATCGAGTTTATATATGCAATCACTTAGAAACAACAATGACAATTATTTAAAGCTCCACTGTCATTATTTTCTTATGTAAATTTTACAATTTTTGTGTATTTTGTGGGAAAACACAGAGACTATGTTGCTTTGTAATATTTTTTCAGTAATAGTTTTTAACGTCAATAAGTTTCTTTCATATTATAGTTACTGAAGTTATCGAGTCGTTAACAATTGCTTTTATCCTGAAGTTTAAGATGGCCTAACTATAATGTAGTTATATAAATGTATTTAATAAGGTGGTTAAATTTAAGTGGCTAATTCTTTGCTGTAAGGTGCTGTCCTGTGGCTACACCATGCCTAGCAGCATCCTTGACCCCTGCTCATAAAAAGACAGCAGTATTTCCCCTAGTTACATAAACCAAAACTGTTCACAGACATTTCCAATTGGCCTGGGGTGAGGGCCAAAAATGCATCACCTCCAGTTTAGAAACAAAGACACACTGTGTTAACTATTACACTGATAAATGATTATATGTGCTTTTGCAAATATTATGTCTTCCAGGTTTCTTTAAAATTTTAAAATGTTAATAATAGATCAAGAGCTATCAGGGCAGTGTCTACTTGACAAGTGTTAGATCCTGAGTTTGATTCCAAGTACAAAGAAAACCATGTACATAACAACCAAGTTACATAATTTTTGAAATAACACATTCCTGCTTTTGAAAGCTTACACTTTCAGCAGAAGTAAAACTGATGGAAAAGCAAATATTTAGTGCATCAAAAAACAAGTCCTGACAAGTTCTGAGGTCCATATGTAGACCATATTTATTATGTCAACCAGCAACACATAATTACAGGGGATAAGTGAGAATAAGCAATTAGTAAAAACTTGATACATTCATAATAAAATAAAATACATTATTTCTAAATATGCCAGGATAACAACACAAAAATCATGCAAATAAATACCTTAGGAATAATTTTATTTATTTATTTATTTATTTGGTACCAGGAATCAAACTCATGACTTCACACTTGCCAGGCAGGAGCTTGTGCCACTGAACTAAAGTCCTAGTCCTTCTGTTTTAATTTAAAAGTTTTAGGTCTGAGATAGTAGTTTTGGTTAGAAGTACATAAATATGTCAGAGTGGAGAAATTAGAGAAAAATATAAAAAGATAAGTGGATGGTCAAGTAGTCATAGATTTAGTATATTTCCAAACATTTTCTTAAAATTATTACAAATAACATTCAAGAAAAGGTTATAGTATTTATTCAATGACATTTCAGTCAGTTAGTATTTTATTCAGCAATTATTTACTGAAGTATATAATGTGCTTGAATAAAGAATATATACGAATACACACACCCTTTTTTTCCAATTTCCCTTCCCTTACCTCCACTTCTCTTTTGGAATGGGAAAAATATGAAGAAGTAAGACATATCATATACAGGTACAAATTCCTATGGTGAATGTTATTATATGTATCTAAAATGGACCAGTAAGGGCTGGGGATTTAGCTCAGTGGCATAAGAACCTGCCTGGCAAGCATGAGGCATCAGTTCAATCCCCAGTACCAAAACAAACAAACAAAATAAAATGTACCAATAAAATTTGTAAATGAAAAACAAAAAATAACCTGAAATGCACATGCTCATGTTTATTCAGTGGACAACTGTGATATTATCGTCAAAGATTGTATTCTTAACATTTATTGGTTTTCTGGGGAGTCAAGATTGAGTTTTGCATTGTTAGTTCATAGCTATCAATATTTTAAAATATCTTTGGGTACTAAAAGTCTAGATAAACTATGTAGTGCTAATTACCATCATTTATGCATCAATTACTTTTTATTAATTTATTATTCTGTGTGATATTTATTTTCTGACTTTTGATTTTTAATATTAATCCTTATATATCATAACATATTGGTTAAAAACTCAGTTGTCAGATGTTTCTTTTCACTAATTTCTCCTACTTCATTGGTCTTTATTTTTCTCTGTTTGCCCTTTTTTTTTTGAAAATTTCTCTTTATATCCTTATTTTCATTATATCATTTCATATATTTTCTCTTTTTCATAGAATTGTTTTCTTGAATTTGATGGAAAATATTATGTAATGTCAATCTCTGTTTCCTTCAGTGACTCCTCTTTAAAACTATATTTTTTACTTTAGGTGTACTAAGAATAACTCCAATGTTAAATATTATTTTATTCCTTCATAATATCCCTTTGGTTTTCTTTTACTTTTCTTATTTAATCTGAAGGATTAAGCTGGAGGCCAGGGCTGAATGTCCCCTTGCAATGATGAGTAGCTTTATTATCTTTATTTTCACATTGTGTGAATTTTTATTGCTTCTTTTCTCAAGCTTGAAGTACTTGTAACATAGTGATCCAGAAATCTAAGTGACCCAGGAATAAATGAGTTCATTGGTATCTTCAATAGAGGACCTTCTTTCTATGTTGTGCATTAATTTTGGGGAGAGCTTCTCAGATATGTGTGATAGGAGCCAAAGTACAAATGTAACACTTTCTCTCCCAATATACAAATACATTTTTACCTATTTGATAAAATTCTTCCACACCAACATATAGCATTAATTTGAAATGACAGTGCTTTGATAAACCCAGCTTATCCCATCCAAAGCTCAGTAATATGAAGAAAGGGATCTTTGCTCAATCTTCTCAAACCCTCCCTACCATGAAATTGCTTCCAGAACCACTTCAGCTGCTTTGCTATTCATTGACATCACTCAGTTTCACGACACACACAAAAACCCTACCAAAGATTTAAGATTTTCTTTATTTAATTTAATGTTTATCATTTTTTTTAAGACAAGTTCTTACCAAGCAGTTCAAGCTGGCTTTGAACTCATTATGTATCTCACACTGGCCTTGAACTCATGGTGACTCTCCTACCCATCCTCCCAAGTGCTGGAATTACAGGTGTGTATCACCACATCTAAAAGTTTTTTTTTTTTAATCAGTACCAGGGATTGAACTCACGACTGCCTGCTTGCAAGGCAGGCACTTATGCCACTGAGCTAAATCCCCAGCCCTTCACATCTAAAAGATTTAGAATAATTTAAATTATAGCAATAGAAACATTTGGCTTGAAGTTACTACCAGTTGGATTCTTCCAATCCCAGGGCTACAGGAGGAGTTAAATTATGTCTGATATTTAGATATCTTGTCAGGGTAATTCTGTATAAATTTGGGCTTTTTTCTGTTTCTAAAGGTAAGGTTTTATTTTGCAAAAGGTAATTTGGTATTCTAAAATATCTTTCAGGAAGGTCATGGCTGAGGATTACCTAGTGGTGGTGTGTTCATGGTAGGTTGGCCATTGCACTATGCTTCATGATTTGTAGTGTGATAATGAGTAGGTCTGTATAGCAGGAGTGTCCAGCAGCCACTTACTGAGGTGGAGCACAGAGTCTGTGTTGCTTCATATTGACAGGGATATGATCAACTTGGTTGGAGTTTAAATTCTTCAGAAATCAACAGTTTTTTTTTAATTTGCACCAACATATTTTTAGTACTTTGCTACTTTTAGTTTTCATATCATTTTACTTTACCACCAGTAAATTTTGGCATTTTGTTTCAGAGTGATTTAATGGTCCTAGTCCTGGTACCAATTTCTCATCATTTTCAGAAGATTCATTGTGATTATTAAACAAAAAATGTTGAGAAATACATATTTTCTTCTTTTTGTTACAGTTAAATACCTTACATTACTCAAAAATTTTCATAATTTTATTACTAAAGAAAACATTTTACACTTAAGTAGATATTGTAGAATTGTCTTTTTTGCAATTCATTTCTTTCTTAGTTAAAACTAAGCCCTTAGTTGATGAAAGCTTCATAAAGTAGTGTAGCAAACTATTCAGTTACAGCTGGGTGTGGTGGCAAATGCCTGTAACTCCAGCACTCAGGATTCTGAAGCAGGAGAATTGCTGTGAGTTTGAGGTCAGGCAGAGTTACATAGTGAGTTTAAGGCAAGCCTGAACTACGTAGTGAGATACTGTCTCAAAAGAAAAATTAAACAAAGTACTCATTAATTGGGACACTGTTATTTAACAATATCATCAAAATCAATAAAAGAGTTTAATTCTTCTTTATTTCTCTTTTACTTTTTTTATTTTGAAGTAGTAAAATACAGCAGAACAAGATGGAACAAAGCCAATTGAAACAGTGTAGTGAAACTGGTACAGAACGTGATGGCAGGTTACTGGGATAATAGTAATAGGTACAATAGTATATCTCGTTTTCTTCACAATAATTGTTCTTTCAATCAGGTACTGAAAAATCGAAGGAAATACTGAACTTATTAAAACAGAATATTAAATAGGGCAATACCACTAATCAGAGCAAAACAGTGATAGCAATATTTGCCTTCAAAGAGATGGTAGAAGGAAATCCCCCTTATTTGCTATATTGCATATAGTCAAACTTGCAAGAGATACTCAAGATCTCTGGCTCTCACTTGCTAATGGGGGGTGGGTGGGATGGATGTTTGATTCTTAGCCTGCGTGTCAGTAGGCTCACAGCCACTTATCAGAGTAGCGAGCTGGCTCCTTGTTTTTCCAGCACCCCAATTTCCAACACGGCACGGATTCAGGAGACACTGATGGTTCTCGCCCTGGAGCAGCCGCGGCTTGCCAGGCCACAGCTGATGTGCTGTTTTTTTCTGACAGTAAATTTCTTTCGGTCCTACTCTTCTTTTACATTGAATTGAGAAGATGTGCTTGAATTCTGAAGTTTACACATTAGGAAGTTACTTGAATATAATGACTCTTCAAGTCTTCATCACAGAATATGGTAACAATGATAAAAGCTGTTGTATAATATTTGCGAAAATGAAGTTGAATAATTTTTGCCAAATTATTAATTTCCATACAATGCCTTGTCCATTAAGTATTTTTAATATTCTGTGAGACACTCAATAAGCAATGGAAGAGTATAGGGGAAATGAGTCAAGCCCTTATTGACTATGCAAGGGTCCTCCCTTCTTGCTTCTTCAGGATCCTCCATGCTTTTTTTTTTATTCAAAGGGAAAAAAAGAGAAAAAAGATAGAAATATTACAGAATTTCAAGAAAAGAAGATAAACAGTAAGAAATCACTAGTCGATAAATTGCATATCGCTCTTTTAGAGATAGTTTTTCAAGTTACAAAATTAAAGCACACAAAGTAGCCACTTAAGCAGTGAGAGTGCAAACAGATCTGTTCAACAATCCAACCAGAACCTAGAAATATGGTCATCAATCCCACATACCTAAACATACATGCAGCTATATCTTTTATAGCACTCCCTATTTCCTCTTTTTATACAACAGCAATTATACATTTTTAAAATGTTATTTAAAGAGAAGGAAAAAAAGCAAAACAGAAAAAAAGGTAGCAAAATAGAGAATTCTAAAAGAAAGAAAGAAAGAAAAAAAAGGAAAATGGAAAAAGCCCCACTAAGAAATCAGTAGTTTATAAATTACATACTGTCATCCTGGATGTAGTTGTTCAAGTTACAAAGTTAAAGGGTACATAGTAAACATTCAAACAGTCAGACTACAAACAGTTCTGCTCAAAGATCCAACAAAGATTCAGCAATATGGTCATCTATTTTACACACTCATACATGCAGTTATATCCCTTAGAGCACTTTCTTTTCCTCTCTTTTTTACAATAGCAATTACACATTTTGGTTTTATTACACTTGTAGCTCTTATTTGCTTTTTACACTAGAGACACCATATGATATTTATAAATATGATTATTTATTTCACTAATGAGGATAGTCTCAAGTTGTCTCCATTTACCTATGAAGGCCTCAAGATCATCCTTTTTTATAGCTGAGTAATATTCTATTGTATAAAAATGCCACATCTTTTTCATCCACTCTGCAGTTGATGGGCATCTTGGTTGTTTCCAGGATTTAGCTAACACAAATTGTGCAGCTATGAACATGGGTGCACATATATCCCTACGATATGAGCTTTTCAGTTCTTCTGGGAAAATAGCCAGGAGGGGGATAGCTAGATTGAATGGGGCTTCCAATCCTAGTCTTCTGAGAATTCTCCATATGGATTTCCATAATGGTTGCACCAGTCTACATTCCCACCAACAATGGAGCAGTGTTCCTTTTTCCCTGCAGCCTCACCAACATTTGTTATCAGTTGATTTCTTGATGGCAGCTATTCTTTCTGGAGTGAGGTGAAATCTCAATGTTGTTTTAATTTGCATTTCATGAATAACCAGTGATGGTGAACATTTCTTCATGTATTTATTTGTCATTTATATATCTTTCTCTGAGAACTGTGTGTTCATCTCAGATGCCCATTTTTGGAGATGGTCTTTGAATTTGGGGGGCTTGATGTTTTTCAATTCTTTATATATTCTGGACACAAGTCCTTTGTCTGAGGGGTTGCTGGCTAATAATTTTTCCCACCCTGTGAGTTTTCTTTTCACTCTGTTGGTGATTTCCTTTGAAGTGCAGAAACTTTTCAATAATGTGAGATCCCATTTGTTGACTCTTTGAAGTGTTTCTCATGCAGTTTGCATTTTGTTCATGAATTCTCTGCCTACCCCTATGTCTCCAAGACTTCTACCTACCTTGTCTTCCAGTAGATTTAGTGTTTCTGTTTTAATATTTAGGTCTTTGAACCATTTAGACTTTAGTTTTGTGAATGGTGATAGGCTTGATCTAGTTTCAGTCTTTGGCATGTAGAGAGCCAACTTTTCCAACACCATTTATTAAAGAGGCTGTCCTTCCTCCATCAGACATATTTAGCCCCTTTGTCAAATATCAGGTGGCTGAGGGTCTTTGTAGTTGTGCTTACATCTTCTAATCTGTTCCATTGATCCTCAGGTCTATTTCTATGCCAGTACCAGGCTGATTTTATCACTGTGGCTTTATAGTACTGTTTCAAGTCAGGAATTGAGATGCCTCCTGCCTTGTTTTGTTGCCTAGAATTGCCTTTGCTATTCTAGGTTTCTTCTGTTTCCAAATGAATTTTAGTAGTGGTTTCTCTAGATCTGTCAGGTATGTCAATGGTATTTTGATTGGGATTGCATTAAATCTGTATAACAATTTTGGGAGTATGGCCATTTTCACAATATTGATTCTTCCTAACCAAGAGCAAGGAATGTTCTTCCATTTTCTAATATCCTCTTCAATCTCCTTTTTCAGCATAGTATAATTTTCAGCATATGGGTCTTTTACATTTTTAGTTAGGTTGATTCCTAAGTATTTCATTTTTTTACATGTTATTGTAAAGAGTGATATTTCCAAAATTTCTCTCTCAGTGAGTTTCTTGTTTGTGTACAGGAATGCTATTGATTTTGGAGCATGGACTTTGTATCCAGTTACACTGCTGAACTTGTTTATTACCTCTAGTAGTCTTTTAATGGAGATTTTTGAGTCTTCTATCTAGAGTATCATGCCATCTGCAAATACTGATAATTTAACTTCTTCCTCTCCTATCTTTACTCCTTTTATTTCTCTCTCTTGTCTGATTGCCCTGGTTAGTGTTTCCAGAACTATATTGAAAAGGAGTAGTAATAGTGGACATCCTTGTCTTGTTTCTGATTTTAAAGTGAAAGCTTTCAGTTTTTGTCCATTTAGTATAATGTTGGCTGTTGGTTTGTCATAGATGGCCTTTATAAGGTTGAGGTAGACACCATGTATTCCGAGTTTCTGAAAGGTTTTTATCATGAACATGTGCTGGATTTTGTCAAAAGCTTTCTGCATCTATTGGGATGGCCATGTGGTTTTTGTTTTTGACTCTGTTGATGTGGTGTATTACATTTATTGATTGCATATGTTAAACCATCCCTGCATTCCTAGAATGAACCCCACTTGGTCATGATGTATAATCTTCTTGATGATTTGCTGCATTCTATTTGTCAGTATTTTGTTGAGAATCTTTGCATTAATGTTCATTAGTGAGATTGGCCTATAGTTCTCTTTTTTGTTTGGATCTTTCTCTGGTTTTGGTATCAGAGTAATACTTGCCCCCAGGAATGATTTAGGGAGGATTGCTTTTTTCTCAATTTCATTGAAGAGTTTAAGGAGTATTGGCATCAAATCTTCTCCAAATTTCTTGTAGAATTCAGCTGTGAATCCATCAAGACCTGGGCTTTTCTTTGTTGGTAAGTTTTTAATTACATTTTCAATTTCAATAGCTGATATTGGGTTGTTCAAAATTGGTATATCTTCTTGGTTGAGCTTTTGTAGTTCATATGTTTCTAGAAATCTGTCCATTTCCTCTATGTTTTCCACTCTATGTGAGTAGAGATTTTCAAAGTAGGTATTCATGATCTTTTGAATTTCCATGGGATCTGTAGTAATTTCTCCCTTTTCAGTTCTTATTGCATGAATTTGGTTTTTTCTTTCTTTCTCTTGATAAGATTAGCTAAGGGTTTGTCAATTTTGTTTATTCTCTCAAAAAACCCCAGCTTTTTGATTCATTAATTCTTTGTATTGTATTGTGTTTTTAGTTTCAATTGCATTGATTTCTACTCTAATCTTTACAATTTCCTCTCTTCTATGAGCTTTGGGTTTAGCTTCCTCTCTTTTTCTAGAAGCTTAGATGGAGCATTAGGTTGTTTATTTTATAGCTGAGTAATATTCTATTGTATAAAATACTCATGCTGTTTTCTTGATATGACAATTTCTTGCTATATACTTCGTTCTTAAGACTGCTTTCATTGCATCCCACAGATTACAGTATGTTGTTTCTATATTTTCATTGAATTGTAGGTATTGCTTTAGTTCTTTAATTTTATCTGTATCCCACTGGTTGTTCAAAAGGCTGTTATTTAATTTCCAGTATTTATGCAGGTTTTACAATTTTTTAAAAAGATTTTATTTAAAGAGAAACAAAAGCATGTAAACGGTAGAGAAAATACGGAATTCCAAAAAGAAAGATAAACAATAAGAAATAACTAGTTAATAAATTACATATTATCCTCTTAGAAATAGTTGTTCAAGTTACAAAATTAAAGTATACAAAGTAGATAATCAAGCAGTGAGAGCGTTAACAGCTACACATGCATGAATCTCTATGTGTATTTCTATCCTTTCTGTATTAGAGGGAAAAACAAAACTTAGCAAGACAAAACAAAGCAAATTCCTATAAAAACATGAAACCAAAAAGTCATATAAAACCACAGCACAAGGTGATCTACAATGATTGCTGTGTTGTTTCTTATTATCTTCAATAGAATGTCTATATCATCAGGCATAATTGAATATAACAGTATAATTGAGTATAGCAGTAAATAACAATATTACTAAAATAAAACATTGTTGACAATATAAAACTTCAAAGCCAGGTAATAATCAAACCAGAGTGGATATTCTAGTGGATCTTGTCATCTTAAGTGCAGTTGCCTATACTCTCAGACTTGATACTATCAATCATAACAGCTTTGAATAAAATCTGTCAATACAAAACAGCAGTCCAACAAACCAGATTTGATTACGATCAGTCATGGTAAAATAGTGTAGGTTTTACAGAGCTTTAGATTAAGTTAGTAGGAAATTAAGGATGGTTACCATACTATATCCTGTTATTTTCAGGATTACTGTCTATGCCCTCAAATCTACTATACAGGTAGAATGACTGGAACAGAATATAATACATCTAAGCAGAGTAGTGTGAGTAATGTGGGTTTTAAATCCTGGTGCACCATTAACAATATAGCATATCAAGACCATCTATGTTAGAGTTTCTAGTTATCCTTCTCTGCCTCATTTCTGCTTTGCTACTCTTCTGCCTTTGTTTAGTTTTCTCCTTCATTCTACTGTGTGCCACACTCATTGAGGCCTTTCTGCCACTGTTCCTAAAATCCTAGTATTTTTTCTCTCTCTCTCTAGAATGTCCTTCAGCATTCTCTGTACGGTTGGATTGGTGGTCACAAACTTGCCCAGTTCCTCTTTGTCATGGAAGCATCTTGTTTCTCCATTAATTTCTAGTGACAGTTTTGCAGGGTACATCAATCTGGGCTGGAGGCCACCTTCCTTCAGGACTTGGAAGACTTCACTCCAAGCTCTTCTTGATCTGATGGTCTGTGTCGAGAAGTCAGCCATGATCCTGATGGGCTTACCTTTATAGGTAATCTGTTTCTTTTCTCTGATGGCTTTTAATATTCTGTTTTTATATTGAATTTCTGGTATGTTGATTATTATATGTCTGGTGTAGATCTGTTTTGGTTGTAGGTGGCTGGAGTTCAGTATGCCTCACACAACTGAATGCCATTTATTTTCTCCATGCTTGGGATGTTTTCCTTAATTATTTCGTGAATAGCCTTTGTAATTCACCTGAATGTATTCCTGCTTCTTTGTTCACATTTCTTATTCTTAAATTGTAGATTCTGTTGTAACTTTCTAGCCTTTGTATTGTTACTGCCTGTTTCCTTGTTATTTTTAAGAGATCTTTCCTTTCATGATCACACATTGCAAACTTATCTTCAAGTTTTGATAGTCTATCCTTAGTTTCTTTTAAGGTGTTTTGCCAGCTTTCAATTTAGTTTTTAATTTCCTGGTAGTCTCTTTGAATCTGCTTCATGTATTCTATATTTTCTTTAATGTCCATTGAAGCCATGTCTGATGTTGTGTGTTTTCTGCCCCCAGGCTCCCTTGTTTTTCCTTCTCCTGGATCAGTGCTCTCAGGGTTCTGAGCTGGGGGCCTCCTCCTGCCTCTCTCTCTCCTGTCATGGCCCTGGCTTCCTCCACACAGGTTACAGTGCAAGTCCCAGCCCCTTCCCTGTCAGTCACGTTTCCTCTGAAGCATGCTGGCAAGGGAACTCTGCCCTCTTGCACCTGCTCTTGTCACTGAGGTGTAAGCAGGCTGCATATGCCTGCCCCTGCCCACCAGGCCAGCCAAACTTCAGGGGTGATCACCAGGTTAGTGCATGCTAGGCACAAGGAATCGATTTGGGATGGCTCACTGGGTCACAGCCAGGGGCACAGCCCAGTCCAATCAAATCGCATGAATCTGCTCTGGGGAAGGAGCAACCAACAGAAGTCACTGTCACTCCCAGTTCAGGCTCTTCCTGCCCAATTTCAACATGTTGCCAACCTGGTCATGCCCTTCCCATGGGGGGTCTCATTCCCAGCACTGCCCTTGGATTAATGAAGGTCCTTCCACTGGCTCTGCTCTCCAGCCTGTTGGGTTCACCAGCCCACAACTTCAGCGCTGCTCCACTTCCTGTGAGTGGCAGAGGGAACGAGATTGGGCGTGGATTCAAGCTGGTGCACACTTGGCAGGTCATTGCAAAAATGCTGTGTCCTGTAGTTTTTAGCTGCTTCAGTTGTAGTCCCAAAGATTTTGATGAGCTTTTTATTTTAATTTCTTCCTGTGTCAGGAGGATCCATCTCCTTCTGTCTGGGTCTCTCCAGGGTGTTTTATTCTGGCATATGAATTGTTTCTCCTGGGAGGCTCTGTATTCTGTTGCTCACTGATCAGCCATCTTGTCTTCTCTCCAGGTTCCACAATTTCTTTTGCCATTAATTTCCAATTTCAGTGCACTATGGAAAGATATTATGTATGGTATGATTTCAATACCTTTGCATTTACTTAAGAATGTTTTATGGGATAATATATGGTCTATTTTGGAGAATGTCCCACATGCAGCTGAGAAGAATGTGTATTCTGATGAGGGTGGGTAGAATGTTCCAGTTGTTTCTGTAAATGTCTACTAAGTCCAATTGCTCACAGGTATGATTCAGGTCTGTTATTTCTTTGCTGACTTTTTGTCTAGTTGATCTATCTCTTTGTGCCAGTGGGCTATTAAGATCTCCTGCTATAATTGTGTTCTTGTGTGTTTGGTTTTTCATGTCCATTAGTATCTCTCTTATATAGTTGGGTGCTCCTGTATTTGGTGCAAATATATTTATAATTGTTAGTTTTTCCTCTTAAATTTTTCCACTAACAAGTATGTAGTGACCTTCTCTATCTCTTTTAATCATTTTAGGTCTGAAGTTCATGTTGTCTGCAAATAGAATAGCTACCCCTGCTTTTTTCTGGGTTCCTGTTGCATGGAATACTGCTTTCTATCCTTTGACTTTTAATCTATGAGTTTCCTTTTGGGTCAGATGTGTTTCTTGTATACAGTATATTGTGGGATCCTGTTTCTTGATCCAGTCTGTCAATCTATTTCTCTTTATAGGTAAATTGAGGCCATTTTTATTTATGGATATCACTGATATGTACTGGCTCAACTTTGCCATGTTATGTTCCAGTTGTTTCTTTCTGCTTTTCCTCTTATTCAATTGCTTATCCTATCTGGTGGTTTCTTTCTATTGTTGTTTTGGGGATTGTGGTCATTTTTATCTCTGTCTAGTATGTCTTTCAGTACTCTTTCTAGGGTTGGTTTGTTGGACATGAATTTCTTCAGTTGTTCTTTGTCATGGAAGTATCTTGTTTCTCCATTAAATTTGAATGAAAGTTTTGCTGGGTACATCAGTCTGGGTTGAAGGTTGTTTTCTTTCAGGGCTTGAAATACCTCACTCCAAGCTCTTCTTGACTTGAGGGTTTGTGCTGAAAAGTCTGCCATGAATCTAATGGGCTTTCCTTGATAGGTGAGTTGTGTCTTTTCTCTGACAGCTTTTAGTATTCTGTTTTTATGCTCTATGTCTGAGATCTTAATTATTATGTGTCTGAGTGTGGATTTATGTTGATTGTGACTGTTTGGTGTTCTATATGCCTCACTTATCTGCATATCAGATTCCTTCCCCATGTTTGGGAAATTTTCTGCTATTATTTCTTTAAATATTTTATGTATGTCATTTGCCTGGACTCCTGTATCTTTGCTATTGCCCATTATTCTTATATTGTTGCTCTTGGCATCATCATGAAGCTTCTGGATTGTCATTTCATGCTGCCTTGTTAATTTTAAAAGTTCTATCCTTTCCTGATCACTAATTGTGACCCTGTCCTCAAGATCCAAAATCCTATCATCAGCTTCCTTCAGGTGGTTTTGCACACTTTCATTAGAATTTTTTGTTTCTTGGATGTCTCATTGAGTTTGTTTCATGAATTCTGCTTGTTTTCTATATTGTTCATTCAAAGTTTCAATCAGTTTCCCATGCTCATGTATTTTTTTCTCTAGTTCTTCTTTAGCTGCATTCAACAACTCTCTTACTAAAGTTGTTATTTCTATCTTTACATGGGATACTATTTCTAATTTGATTTCCTCTATAGCCTGATGGAGTTGTTTTTTTTTTATTTCACTTGCTATCTTTTCAGAGATTCCTGGTGTGTTACTTTTGGGGTCCTCTAGTTCAATGTCTCCTATACTTGCTTCTGGTAAACTATATATTTGAGACTGCATTTTGCTTTTTCATTTTGTCATTTTCACTCTGCCTGATGTTTTCTCTGTGTAGGAGGGGATCACACACACTCTTTTCAGACTCACCAAAGTCTTACAGTTAGTTGGAGGGGGTTTTATTACTGGCCCTGTTTATCCACTGTACACCTCTATGTTAGGGGCATACTCACCACACTGATACAGTTAATCCACTGTAGTCCAAGGTTTGCCACCTGGGAGCACAGTTCTAAAGTTTTTCACACTAACTGGAGCCTGCTGAGGTCTTCTGATGTTCCAGGTGAGAGGGCAGGGCCAGCAGAAGCAGTCCAGGGCAGTTTTCAGTCTTGGGTGGGCTTCCAAGATGTTCCAGGTGGCAGGGTGCATCGACAGGGGAGGTTCCAGGCAGCCTATGCCTGAGGTGGGCCTCCTGGATGTTCCTGGTGGCAGGGCAGGTCCACGGTTGAGGTTCCATGGTGCTTACTCCTGATGCAGACTTCTGCTAAGTTCCTGGCGGTCTTCTCCATGCTTTAAAGTGTTACATTCTCTTGAAAAAATGATTCAAATTGCCTTAACAGATATAAAAAGCCCTTTCCCATCCTCATCAAGGTCCAATAAGGTTTGTAATTATAATCCTATGAAGTTAGTGGAATTCTAGTGAGTTAATTCCAGTCTACCACTTCCAGTGCCCCAAGGTGAGAGTAAGGATACATATATTATATATAATATATATATATATTATATATATGTCTTTATTGTATACACACACACACACACACAGTTTTGGGGAGCCAAAGCGCCCTCAGTCCAGCCAAGATGATGTTCACTGGAACAAAGGCCCTAACCTAGAGCCCAATCAAGTTTTTATTAATTCTCTATGAGGGGAGTGGCTCAGGGATGAGTTACAGTGAGAGTGGTGTGAAATATGTGCCTGTCATGACTACCATGAGCTGGGCTAGGTAGAGATCTGAGATCATCTCTGTGATATGCAGAGGGCAAGAAATGCAGGTAGAGTAATCTACATAACACAGCTAAGGTAGTATCTAATAATTTGGGGCCAGTGCTGCCGTTCTGATGTATAATTCTTTTCCCTGGGAATTAATAACCTCTTTCTCAAAGCTCAGTCCCAGCTGACAGGGTGGAACATGGCTCTCTCCATTATGCCTGGCTCAACCATGTATCTGGTGAGTCACTGGGTGGAGTAACACTGACTTGAACTTTGCTTCACAGATTATACATCAGCTCCTCAGCCAGTCCAATTTACACTGCTTAAAATCCATTGACGAGACAAAGAAATAACATAGTCAGTTCTGTGCATATCAATATTTTCAGATAAGGCCAGTTTTTCCAAAATGGAAATAATTGCTCTTCTTTTCAAGGAGAGCCATCTGGGTGGTTCCCCACAAATAGATTCATAAAATCTTGCTTCAGTTTTTCTCCCCCCAAATAAAATTGAAAGTGTGAAGTGAAGGATAAATAATTGTGACAGTCACAATTCCACGATTTGCCATGATCACACTTGCAGAATTTTCTGCTGTGGAATAAGACCAGATTATCAGGAGAGTGCCCAAATAGTACACAACTAAGACAACCATGAAAGAGAACAGTATTTCTGTTTCTTACTCAAACCTTTGTTGCGATCTCTAGATTCTTTGGCATGATGCGTTATTTGCTTGGCATACCTTCACCAAAAAAAGATAAGAGAACAAACAACAAATCCCTGCTATAAATTCTAAAAGCCCAATGATTATTATACTTTTTTCAAATACACTTGACATATTTGCAGAAATAAATTCCCAGGTGTTCCTGTTATGGCTAATACACTGGTTTCCAATGTATACATTCATTTGGAAGTTCCATGTGCCTGTTGAAAGTGAATTTCTTCAGGATTTTATTTTGAGTTATGCTTCAGATCACACTACTGGTGATTTCATTTTTATGAAATGCAAAAGCCCCCCAAACAGCAACCTTGCTATCAGATTAAGTACCAAATATATCCTGATTTTTTGAACAATGATGTGCAATTGTACTTTGAATATAATTTCTGTATAATTTTTTCTTTTTTTAATTTTTCTTTATTAAATTTTACTATCTTCATTCATTCTATTTGGATGATTTTGCTTAATTATTAAACAAAATCCATTTTCTCTAGATACCAGTGTGTGAGTGGTGTGCGACTTATTCACAGGAAAAGAGATCAAGAAATGGAAGAAGGAAAAACAATACAAAACAAAAATAAAATAAAAATAAAAACAAAAAATGAAGGAAGGAAGGAGAGAAGGAAGGGAAGGAAAATTGAATTTTAAAAATTCAATTAGGATATATTATGTACGTGTACTAATTCCTCACAAGGATAAATATTATACACTATGAGCATGTACTAATTAAAAAATAAAAGAGTTCTAATAGCTCAGAGTTCTTTTAAACAATTCCTCTTTAATTTTTCCCCTGGATTAGAGGTCTATCCGACCTAGTAAGAATGTCCATGATGCTCAGTGACACTGTACATATTCAAAAGGAAGATTCCAATGAAGCTAGAGAGACTCAACAATGACATCTTGATGACTTGTCTCACAGGCTGACCTAGGCAACATTGAGTGCTACATTCAGAAGTTACAGCATACAGGTGATCTGGAAGGTAGAACATTCCCATCGTAAGACCACAACCAGTTTGTTCTGTTGAAAAAAGTAAAATAAAATTTTAAAATTTCTCCAAATGTCACAAAAAGAGTCAAATTTTTATGCAACAACACAAGAAAGATAACTGGTTTTTATTGCCTTGAAATGGGCCTCTTCAGCATTATCTCTGGAACGACTGACATGAAAATTAATATGTGTCATATATTTCCACAAAGAATAGGACAACAAAAAATAGGAAATAAAAGAGGGACACAAAGATAATCATACCATTAAAACTTGCACTTTTTTAAAATTTAAAAACAGAGTCAGAGGCAAAGGATTTAGCTCAGTGACACAGTGCCTGCCTAAGAAGTGTCATGTCCTGAGTTCAATTCCTGGTACCCCCCTCCACAAAAAGCAGTCATATCCCTTTCATATATTTTAGATGTTGTTCTAGAATACATCAAAGCTAGGTGGCATACTTGAAATTTTCATACTGCTCTTCTCTCTTCTGACTATTCCATCTATCATATTTTTCCTGATGATGAAAAAAATAAAGTTTATTTTAGTTCTTCTCTAAAAAAACAAAAGCTAGGTGGCTATGCAATTTGTTTGAGGAAGAGGTGAACCTTATGAACAGAAAGGCACAGATACCAGAAGAAACTAGAATATCACCTTGTTAATTCTCTAGTTTAAGGGAAGGAAAAGGAGTCAAGATTGGAGAACTTCAGGAAATGTAGTACAGTGAGAAATTTAACAACCCAAGTGTTTAAGTGTTTGATCAGCACCCCAACTCAGGTAATGGTTTACAACCCTAGTGTCAGGGATTTATTGACAGTACATTAGTGAAAATAAATCAACAATTATTAGTGTTATGGATTAAAAGTCTGGTGGTCAACTCAGCACCAGCTAAATTAAATCAGCATGGTGTTGAGTATAGATGGCCCACCTGAGGATTCTGGCCAGTATAAAAGGAGACATGGAAAGGAATAGTGAAGTGTTGTGGGTTCTCCTAAGTGTTGCTGTTTGGAGCCATTGATTCTCCTGAAGGAGCTTGTCATGAATGGCTGCCCTGATATGAATTCAGCCATTATCATTGGAGGAGCTCTGGATCTTGTCGATGAGAGTGACTGTGGTTCATTTTGGGGGAGCTCTGGTCCTTATGTTGAGCATCACTTCCAAGCTCCAGAGGAGATGTTTGCTGTTCAATTTCCAGGAGAAGCTTGTCACTCAGTTCCTGACATGTACTCAACATATACATGTTTTTTGACATTAATTTGACTAAAATTAAATGGCATAAAATTAAAATTTCTATTATATTACATAAAATTCATTATACATTTAATTTACTATTACTGCTATATAGTGCTACTTTATCTTTACTGTCAATTACGTAGTTGGTATTCTGATGGCAAATCTCTTTCAACTTAGTTTAGGAAGATGTTTTCAGTAAAGCTCTAGATTATCATATGACACCACAAAAAGTTGAGGTAAATGAAAGAGATATGCACAGAGTTCTATTAATTGTCTTCATTTTTGAGAAACTCACCAAACATTTCAGGCATATTTCTGGGAATAAAGATTTCCTTGAGTATACACCACTATTTTCCACATAACACAGAATAGAAGCCTGTTTTAATTTTCTGTTCTTTAACAATCAGAAGAAATAGATTTGGGGATAGAAAGAGGAAACACTGACTCATTAGCATAAACATTTGCCTTGATAGTGTTTAACTTAGGATTGGCCTACTTTATCACAATACTGTTTCAATAGTACACAGCAAAGGGTTATAGGAATAGAATCACAGACTGTGTCTCTCCCATGGGTCTCTGTGCTAATATTCCTGTTGTACCATAAGGAAAGCATTAAATCAAGGCCAGATTTTGGTGACACTACAAAAGCATATGGTGAAGATGATGTTATGGAGCAGATGAAAAGTTCACCGATGGTATTTTCTCACTATGAGATATCATGTCAGATATCTACAGTGTTTATGTAGGGTTTGTTTGATCATGCTCTTTGTTATTTGCTGTGACCCACTTTGCCCTTGAGGAACCTTGGGTGAAGGACTGCAAGAAGATGAAAACATGAAAAAACAAAGCTGGGGTCAGGTGGCTCCCTTACTCTCTGGATGGGAGAAAAGGAGAAACCAATTTAGCATGTTTATTTATACACTCAGAAGGATAATATCACTTTCAACCCCAGCACCTAGCAACTTGTTTGCCTGGTTTACCTGGGCCCCTTTCCTACTTGGGGCTAGAACAGTTTATGTGGCTCATTTTGGACTTTCTGGGTTTTTAGAGCTGGCCTTGATTTAGCCCCATGCATGTGATCAATCTTCAGCTTCACTGGCTCCCTAGAGTTACTCTATTCTTCACAAGAAGGGACAAGCAGAAAGAGGATTGCTCTGCTACAATAATGAGAAGCACCTTAGCAATTCCCCATTTCATTGAGAGCAAAACTGAAGCAGTTATCTTGAGGAAATGGAGGGCAGAGGCAGATAGCATAAGTCAGAAATAATCACGACCTATTCAAAGGATGCTGAAATTTATCACTGAATTGTTATTATATAAAATGTCCATTGAGGGGCTGGGGATTTAGCTCAGTGGCATAAGTGCCTGCCTTGCAAGTGTGTGGTCATGAGTTCAATCCTTGGTACTGATAAAAAAATAAATTTTAAAAAATGTCCATTGAATTACACATGTAAAATTATTACACAGAGAAGAAATACTCTGGAAATTTGCAAACAGATGTGAATAAAGTCAATCATGAAGAACTTCTAGCTCTGGAGCCAGTCAAAGCAGTTAACCAATGCAATAAATCTGTTTTTGCTAGTTTCTATCATGCATTCTACAACAGAAATGGTTACAAATATAAGTTTGATAAAGCCTATGATGTTTGATGGTAAGGAATCTCTGCCTTCAACATACAACTGACTTAGAAATGAGGTGCTATAGATATGCATATCCAAAGCTTTACTATTCAGTAAGTTTCTTTTGGCTGTACTATTGTTAGCCTCTGACAAATACTCTCATGTGTTCTAAAACTGTTAATTATCTTTAAAAAAACCACTTTTACTTCATTTGGAATCTCAGTTAGTGGTTTTCAAATCAGATATTATTTCCTGTGGTGACATTGCTTATAATATCTGTATTAAGCCATACATTGTAAGTATTATTAAAGTGTAAGTAGAGACAGATTTTTAAATTTTAATGTTGAAGATGGCTGATCAGGGAGCAACAAAATAGAGAGCCTCCCTGGAGAAACAACTCATACATCAGAACAAAACATCCTGGAGAGACCCAGACAGAGACAGATGGATCCTCTTGACACAGGAAGAAATTAAAATGTAAAAAAGCTTGTCAAATACATCAAGACTACAAATGAAATAGCTAAAAATTAGAGGACACAGCGTTTTCATTCACAGCAAACTGCCAAATTTGCAACGGCCTGACTCCGTAGTGGCTGGCAGAGCTGCCCAAATTTGTTCCTGCTGCCACTCACAGGAAGCACAGCAGCGCTGAGGTTGGGGGTTGGTGAGTCGGCAAAGGGATCTTCATTAATCCATGGTCAGTGCTGGGATTGAGACCCCCCCCCAAGGAAGGACATGATCAAATGGGCGATATGTTGGAATCTGGCATGAGGAGCCTGAACTGGGAGTGAGAGTGACTTCAGTTGGTTCCTACCTCCCCAGAGAAGATTCATGGGCTTTGTTTGGACTGGGCCACACCCCTGCCTGGGACCCAATGAGCCATCCCAAATCAATTCCCTGTGCCTAGCATGCACTAACCAGATGGAGGCCCCTGCAGTTTGGTTGGCCCAGTGGGGAGGGGCCGGCATAGGCAGCTGCTGCTTGCACCTCAGTGACAAGAGCAGTCAGGAGAGAGTGGAGGTCCCTCACCAGCATGCTTTGGAGGGAACGTGGCCAACAGGGAAGGGGCTGGGACCTGCACTGTAACCTGCATGGAGGAAGCCAGGACCATGACAGGAGAGAGAGGCAGGAGGAGGCCCCCAGCCCAGAACCCTGAAAGCCCTGATCCAGGAGAGGGAAGAACAAGGGAGACTGAGGACAACAAACACTCAACAGCAGACATGGCTTCAATGGACATTAAGAGATATTTTTGGGTCCTTGTAGACAAGTTCAAAACTGAAATATTAAATCAGGTAAAGCAAGATATGAATAGAGTAATAAAATAAATGCTCACAGGGAGCATCTCTCAGGAAGATACAGACAGAAGGGAGGAACACAAAAAAAGGAGAGAAACATTTGATAAAGAATATAAAGAAAATATAGAATACGTAAAGCAGATTCAAAGAGACTACCAGGAAATTAAAAATTCCATTGAAAGCTGGCAAAACTCCTTAAAAGAAACTAAGGATAGACTATCAAAACTTGAAGACAAGTTTGCAATGTGTGATCATGAAAAGAAAGAGCTCTTAAAAATAACAAGGAAACAGGCAGTAACAATACAAAAGCTAGAAGATGACAAGAGAATCTACAATTTAAGAATAAGAAATGTGAATGAGGAAACAGGAATACATTCAGCTGAATTACAAAGGCTATTCACGGAAATAATTAAGGAAAACTTCCCAAGCATGGGAAAAGAAAATGACATTTGGTTATGTGAGGCATACAGAACTCCAGTCACCTACAACCAACACCTACAACCCAGACATATAATAATCAAGATACAGGAAATTCAATATAAAAACAGAATATTAAAAGCCATCAGAGAAAAGAAACAGATTACCTATAAAAGTAAGCCCATCAGGATCACAGCTGACTTGACACAGACCATCAGATCAAGAAGAGCTTGGGGTGAAATATTCCAACCCCTGGAAGAAAATAACCTCCAGCCCAGATTGATGTACCCTGCAAAACTGTCACTAGAAATTAATGGAGAAGTAAGATGCTTCCATAACAAAGAGGAACTGGGCGAGTTTGTGACCACCAATCCAACCCTACAGAGAATACTGAAGGACATTCTACAGAGAGAGAGAAAAAAATACCAGGATTTTAGGAACAGTGGGAGAAAGGCCTCAATGAGTGGGGCAGGCAGTAGAATGAAGGAGAAAAGTAGACAAACAGGCAGAAAAATAGCATAGCAGAAATGAGGCAGAGAAGGATAACTAGAATCTCTAACATAGATGGCCTTGATACACTATATTGTTAATAGTGCACCAGGATTTTAAACCCACATTACTCACACTACTCTGCTTAGATGTATTATATTCTGTTCCAGTCGTTCTACCTGTACTAGATTTGAGGGTACAAACAGTAATCCCAAAAATAACAGGCTGTATTATGGTAATCATCCTTAATTTCCTATTAAGTCAATCTAAAGCTCTGTAAAGCCTACACAGTTTTACCATGACTGATCATAATCAAATCTGGTTTGTTGGATTGTTGTTTTGTATTGATAGGTTTTATTCAAAGCTGTTATGATTGATAGTATCAAGTCTGAGAGTATAGGCAACTGCACTTAAGATGTCAAGATTCACTGGAATATCCACTCTGGTTTGATTATTACCTGCCTTTGAAGTTTTATACTGTCTACAGTGTTCTATTTTTACTAATATTGTTATGTACTGCTATTTTCAATTATACTGCTATATTCATTTATGCCTGATGATATATGCAATTCTATTGAAGACAATAAGAAACAACACAGCAATTATTGTAGATCACCTTGTACTATGGTTTTATATGACTTTTTGGTTTCATGTTTTTATAGGAATTTGTTTTGTTTTTCCCTCTAATACAGAAAGAATAGAAAGACATGTAGAGACTCATGTATGTGTAGCTGTTTACACTTTCACTGTTTGATTATCTACTTTGTATGCTCTAATTTTGTAACTTGAACAACTATTTCTAAGAGGACAATATGTAATTTATCAACTAGTGATTTCTTATTGTTTATCTTTTTTTCTGAAATTCTGTACTATCTCTACCTTTTACATGCTTTTTTTCTGTTTAAACAAAAATTTAAAAAATCACTGATAAAAAAATTTTAATCTCTTCTTTCCTTAAAGTTTAATGTTTTGATTCATTCTCTCCAGTTTAGTTAACAAGTTACAAACATTGAATTCATTACCAAAATATAGTGTCTTAGTCTGTAGACTAAGAAGAGAAATAAAGATAAGATATATCACTCTGCTTATTCATGTCTTCTTTTAGTTCTGGTGACAATGTATTGTAGTTTTCAGTGCATAGATTTTAAAATTTTTTACATTATTTCTGCCTAAATACCTTACATTTTAAAACTTACTGCAAGTTGTATTTTCTTTAAATTTCATTTTTAATCTCTTTATTTTTTTGTACCAGGAATTGAACTTACAATCTCACGCTTTCCAGGCAGGTGCTTAAGTCACTGAGCTAAATCCCTGGCTAAATTTTATTTATTCATTATTTATTTATTTGTTTGTTTGTTTGTTTGTTTGTTTTATTTTTAAAGTAGTAAAATATCACAGAACAAAGCCAATTGAGACAATATAGTGAAATTGGTACAGAACTTCACAGCAGGTTGCTGGGATAACAGTAATAGGTGCCATAGTATATGTCACTTCCTTCACAATAATTGTTCTTTCTATGAGGTATATCAGAATTAAAGGAAATACAGAGCATTATAGAACTTATCAAAACAGAATATTGAATAGAGCAATAACCATTAATCAGAACAAAGCAAAAACAGTGATAGCAATATTTGCCTTCAAAGAGATGATAGAAGGAAATCCCCCTTATTTGCTATATTGCATATAGTTAACTTTGCAAGAGATGCTCAGATCTCTGGCTCCCACTTGCTAATGGTGGTGGTGGGGTGGATGTTTGAATCTCAACCTGCACACGAGTAGGCTCACAGCTGCTTACCAAGGTGGCAAGCTGGTTGCTTGGTTTCCCAGCACAGTAAGTTCCAACATGGTGCGGATCTCAGGAGATGCTGATAGTTCTTGCCCTGGGATGGCCTCGGCTTGCCAGGCCACAGCCACTTACCTGGGCGGTAAGCTGGCTGCTTGGTTTCCCAGCACCCTAAGTTCCAACATGACATGGATCTCAGGAGACTCTGATGGTTCTCCCCCTGGGGCAGCCTTGGCTTGCTAGGCCACAGCCACTTATCAGGGTGGTGAGCTGGCTGCTTGGTTTCCCAGCGCCCTAAGTTCCTAAATTTTATTTTTAAAAAATAAATTTTATTTTATTATTATTTATTACTAGTATACAAAAATAAGGATATTTTTATATATTGATTTTATATAACACAATCCTCCAAACACACCTACTGGTTCTAGTAGGGATATTTTTAAATTATTTTTTCTTTTGTAAATGCCATGAATTATTGTACTAAGTCAAAATTCTATGTATGAAAAGAAAAAGCTTCACTTCTTTCTAGCTAAAATGAATGAAATTTTTATTGCTTTATTTTTACCAGCCACAACCTCTTCTATAGTGTTAAATACAAATGTAGATATTTGGATGGACATATGAACAGTGTGAACAGTAAACTCTTTGCCTCATTTCTGATTTTAGGTGATTTTAGATATTCAATGTGTTTTCTAAGAATATGTTAGGTCTGATGTTTTCATAGGTTTCCTGTGTCTTTTTAAGAAGCTTCTCTTCTGGTCCTATTTTGCTGAGTATTTTATAATGAATAGATGTTGAATTTTTAAATCTTTTTGCATGTATTAAAATAATTATGTGATATTTTTCTTGTTTAATTTATAAATATGATGAAAAAGTGATTTTCAGAGTTAACTAATATTACTTTTTTGATAAATCTCACTTGGTTTTGATACGCTACCCTTTTAAATATAATCTATTTAATTTACTAATATTTGAGGCCTTTTGCATTTATATCTATGAGTAACTTACACTCATGGTTGCTTTTTTATGCTATATTTGGTTTTGCTATCATACTAATACTGGCTTCCTGAAATGATTTGGGAAGGTTTTCCTTTTCTTTCACTTTCAAGAAAATATTGTGTACAATTAATTACCTTTTCTGAACTATCTGGGCATGGAATTTCTTTTTTGGAAGTTTTTCAGCCATAATGTTACTTTGCTTAATAAATGTCTCTTCAGGTTATCTTTTTTTCTGGAATAAATTTTAGTAGTTTTCACAGTTCAAGGAATTTGTCCATTTCATCTACATTACCAAGTTATGGGCAGAAAGTTTCTGTAATGTCACCATCACTGTTTAATGTCAGCATACTCTAAGGTAATCCCTTTTTTCTCTGTGATTGATAATATATATCAAATTTTTCTTGATTAGTTTAGGTACTGTTTTATAACCTTTATTGATAAAAGAAAAAACAATCCAACTTTCAGCCACCAGGCACACCACTCTGGGACTTTTCCTCCATGGTCCCAAGGTCCTTTGGGCTGTCACCGGGCTTCTGAGTGCACAGAGGCAAGCCTGCCAAACAGCCAATGCCTTCTGTGTCCATGAAGACAAGAAACTTGCTGCCAGTCCTCAAAATGCTAAGGAGATTTGAACCTGAGGGAACATGACCCAGTACTGTAGCCAGTTCTAAACTCAAAGTGGTCTGCTGCGTGGTCAGATTCTGGCCTCCTCACTATTGGGACTTGAAGTGGAGAAGGACACTGGTGGTGGCATCCGCAGAAGTGACAGGGGTAAGGCCAGGGCCAGAAGTGCTAGGGCCCCCTGGGATGAGGTTATGACCAAGGACCTTCCTGGCTTAGTGGACGGCTTCATTTCCAGGTTTATTGCAGACCAGGGAAAGAAGCAGTAAGCACAACAGGTCTCAAGGACTTCAGAGATTCAACTCATCTCATTTGGAGTTAATTCTTGTACTTTCCTGTGCAGGGAAATATTCTCATATTGTGCCCAGTTCAGGTAAAATGTCCCCTTTCTCCACTGGCCAGTGACTTAGTGCATCACTGTGTCCTTTGAGTTTTACAGTTTGCTGGAGTTATTTGCCTGTGAGATTTTCATGAGTGTTTTATCTTTACTAAGCTCCTATTGTGTTTGGGTTCTACTTCAGCACACAGGGTTTGCCAAGGAAATTGTTTCAAGAAAAACAGGATGTTCTCTAGTGTGTATGTGTATTCCCTTCAGTAGGGAGAAACCTCTTCAGTGCCACACTTCATGGACAAAGATCAGAGAGATAAACTGAGCAGGGCAAGAGAGTAGAACTGAGTGGGGACAAGTAGTAGAATGACTGAGAGCACAGCCTCTAGAGGATGTGCAACATTTACTGTATGGTACCTCCCAAGTCACCTAACCTTTGTGGACCATGAATTTCTCTCTGCACAAAGAGAACAATGAGATTGCCTTAGGGTTGGCATTAAGATAAAGCAGTATATGCTGTGACATATGAACATTTCATAATCATTAGCTCTTATTAATTCTGAGGAAATTATCACAATGACATTAACAGGCTTAGGGTTTCTAAGTATCATGGATCAGCTGTGAACTTCTGAGTAAGGAAAACTGAGGCCCTAAAGCCTCATGGCAGCCTGTGAGTGGAATGCAGCCCAACAGTCACAGATCTCCCCTCCAGCTACAGGGAGTGACCCTTCCTTGGCCAATGAGGCAGCCCTTGCCTGAGTCATCCTCATGTCTAATTCCATTTCTCCTGTAGGGTAATCAGTGCTACAACCAAAGACAGGTGTTAATCCTGACCCCTGAAAGACTGAGGAAGTTGCTACAGAAATCTGCTCCACAGTGCTGAGGATTCTGTTTTCACAGTGCCTCCCAAGAGTTATCTAGTGACTCTGGAGTCATCTAATGCCACCTATCAAGGTTCCTCCCAGGAAGTGGGAGGTAATAATTCCAACCACACAGGTTCATGCTGAGAAACAGCTGGTGAGAAATCATTTTGGATATTGCTATTAATAGAAATATTAATTAGACAGTAGTAGTTATTTTGTCACTCTTATCATCCACAATTCCTCTTCACAACCCTGCCAGGATTAAGAAATAGTGGAGTTTTTTTTTTAATATTTCAAAACTTTATTTTCTCAAGTGAGCACCAACACTGACTGTAAATATGACAGAAGCAATGCACTTTCCTCTATGGTAATGCTGAATTACTATGTACAAATACAGGAAAAGGTGAAGACAAGTTGCTAAAAAAAAAGCAAAAACAAAAAACTGCCTTTCTTATTGAAATAGAGTGGCATGAAAAATTCCATCAAAGAAAATGAAAACTCAAACCCATCAAATACAGTTTGTAAATACAAACATAAGTGGACAGATTTCATATTATAAGACAGCATCTGAAGGTTGAAAAAAGGGAATTAACTCTCACTGTCTCCAAAATGTTATCTAAAACAAGGGCAAAGACAACTGGGTAATGAGAGGACAGTTTGTTTCTTCTTGGCTTTTTCTTTTACTGCCAGTAGATTTCATAACTGTGTTTTAATTTTCAAAAATCAGTATTTATTTCTGGTACCTACAGACTACATTTCTTATTTTAGGCAGATTATTTGTAAATACATAAGTTAATTGTGTTCAAGATTTGATTTCCCAGCTTCTTCCTGAAACTGAGGCAATCTGACCTTGAAAATTTAAAAAAGCTGTTTAGCTACTGGATATGTATATTATGTCACTAATATTCTTTTCATCCAAAACAGATAATATTCAACATTTTGGACTTCTAAAACAATTGCAGTCATTGGATACATGAGTAAAACATTCACATCTTAGTCAGAAGCATAGATTAGACTCTATTTGATCTTCACAGATTTCCTTTATGTTCTGTAAAAGTTGAGCACATGAAAAATGAATAAACTGGCAACAGCTCCATGCTCAGGACAAAAAATGCCTTGTGACTTGTACTTTTGGTCCACTCTGAAACATAAGCAACTATAGAGAAAGAAGAAAAACCTTATGTGCATGAGACGTAAACTGTAGGTATAGTATCCAGTAGAAAATAAAGTAGGAGGCACAATCCAAAGTGTTTACATTCACACACACTCATGCACCCACACACACACACACTTACAAACAAGATTCCAATTAGTTGGAACTTCTTCCCACAAGAACAATTGTCCTAAATTGTTACTATTAAATTTACTTGATTTTATGTCCTTTCTTTTCTAGTCAATACTACTGCAAGAAAACATTTCAGTTCTTAACTGGTAAATTACTGCAGAGTCTGTTCTATTGGGGGGAAAAATGCAAATAGTCATTGCTTTAAAGTCTTGATTCAGAGTGACAGAAATCTTTTAAAAAAAGTGTATTGGTGATTGCTTCTTCCCTTAAAATACAGTTCAAAAAATGCAGAGGAAATCACAGAACTTAAAATGAAAAGACTGAATCTTGACTACACTCTCTTTACTGCTTGAGACACATTTAGTTCAGCCACCCTGAGTACCACATATTGTTACTATAAGTTCTATGGCCAGATATAAATGCTCAAATGTTGATGGCACATCTTACAATACAAATTTCTAATAATATTTTTCCTTGGTTGTGACTAAAAATAGTTTCTTGAGGAAAAGTCTGAGTTCTTGTACTTCTTAGGACTTTTATGTGAAGCTTTTATACTAGATGGATAATTTGATTGAACATATTCTGACATTACATTTAATTTTCTTAAAAATTAAAAAAAAACTTTAACTTTTTGAAGAATAAATAATCAGAAACTTATTTACAATGTATATTTCTGTGAAAAAGTCTGAAATTAATCATATCTTTAACCTTTTGTAGATGACTCAACCTTTAAATCTAAATTTAACAAAAGATTGTATTATTTGTATTTGTCCCCGTATTAACTCTTTTCAGTCCATTACACTTGGTGATGCAGTGTGTTAAAACGATATCTTCTGTTCAACTATTTTATTATTTTCTGAATTATTTATTGAATTATGCAGTTGTATATATGTCATTCACAGCTAGTTCACTTTTCTGCTTTGGGAACTTAATCTATAAATATGTCTATTTTTGATGTTGAATATTTTTGCTTACATCATTTGAGTTCTTTTAATTCTATGTTTCATTTGCTTATCTCACTTCTAGTCTACATTTCACTTGTTATCTTTTTCATCATCTTTTTGGACCCATTGCCAAATGATTTCTGTTTCTGTGACAATTTTGTTCTTTTCTATTTTTTCCCCTGAGTTTTGATCAATTTAGGATGAGTTCTTAATTTACACCTTTCTGATCAATGATTATTTCCTTATTTTAAAAAGATTCATATGAAAATTTTGGTCACAGTTTTCATCTGCTCTGAATCAATATTTCTCTTGTGTTTGACATTTGTTAATGTTACAATTTTTGTATTAATTTTTCTTTTTTGTATTTAACTTTATTTATATGGTATAGTAATGTAATAATTTAATGAGTTGCATGGTTTGGAATAGCTATTTGAATGTTTTCTGTATAGTTTTCATGATCCAAATGCTCCTTGTTTTTTCTGCTTTTTCCTATCCAGGTTAAAATTTACAAATGCAACTGATTTAAATGGTGTTTCAAATATCCTCACCTTCTTTTACCTCAACCAAATCAGGCCTAGCAAGGCTTTGGCTACAGGCTCTGCTTTGCTGCCTTCTTGTAGTCAGTAGTGTAAAGGAGTAATACAGATTTTGCATTTCAGCATATGTTTGTCACACTCATCCAGGGTATTTTGACTGTTGCTTTCAGAGATTGTAGACTCCTCTTCAATGTCTTCCTTCCTTGTTTTGTTTTGTTTTTAGTATTTCTTTTCATTCAGCTGTTGTCTGATTGAAACTGCGGTGGACATTTCTTACATTTATCTTAAAGTCAACACATTGTATGACTTGTTCTTGTTTCTAGGAGAAGAGGAAAAATACTGATTTTACTCAATATAAATTGTGTATGTATTTACTTAAGAAATGAAGTTAGAGGCATGAGGCATACTGGGAAAGAGATTCAATATACATTTGTATATGTCAATGCAGTTTTATTTTAGCAGCAGAAAATTTTCATTAATACTTCTACAAAATGAAAAAAAAACACAGGGAGTAACTGAATCCACACTGAATGTTTTAAGAGACCTTGTCTCAACCCAATAGTAGCTTTCATCCTTGGAAAGCAGCATAACAACCTGAAGAAATTCTTTCACCTTTTGCAAACTCTTCATTTTGCTCTGTCCTTTCCTTTTTCTATATACCATAATGTTTCTTCTTAAATGTACCAGAAATCATAGACAGTGAAGTTAGGTTTGAAAAACAGGCTTTCTTTTTTTCATCATCTGTATCTGTAAGTTAAACACAACATAAACACAGACAATTACTATTATTGTTATTATTATTGTTATTATAAATATTATTATTGTTGATGAATACAGCCTCCTTTCTCTCCTTTTTAAGTGATTTGCTCTTTTTGCTTATTGACACAAAGCCATTGTTCTCTACATTAAAAATCATATTTTACAACCAGGACATGCTTCTGAGCTGATGTCTTTGGATGCAGTGACCCAATACATAGATTCAAGTAACTTATTTTAGAAAAGCTTTCAGGAGTACCCCTTTTAACTATTGGGTTGATTTCAATACTTTTGCTCTTTTCTATACAGATACCCAGTTAGTTCTTCATCTTAGCACTCTCTGTAATTGTCTTTTGCACAGAGGTTCATCAAAACTTTCTATGCTTTGAATGTAACTTCTTTTAATTTTACATTTGTGTTTCATGATGTTCCTCTCTTTTTTAAAATTTTATTTTACAGAGAATAAAACAAGAGGACAAAACAATGCAGATCAAAACAGAACAATACAAGCAACACAGCACTTCACAACAAGACAATTGGATATCAACAGTAGCTACCATAATAACTCTTTCCTTAAAATAGTTGAGCATAGCTTCACAAACAATAATATCAAACATAATAAAATAGAATAAAAACATACAAAAGAATGAAACTATTACAAGGCATTCTGAACCAAATAACAGACAATGAACAACAGCTACTATAATATCTTATTTTCTATAAAAATTTATTTATATTATTACACATATTAAAATCCAGTAAGACACAACATGATAGAACCAATGGTAATAGAAGAACAAAAGCATGGTAGGACTTCAAAGAGAGATGATATTGAGCCAACAATGGCTGCCATAATGTCTTGTTTTCTTCAAGGTAGGTGTTCATACCATCACACATAATAAGGTCAAATAAAACAGAATAAAACCATTCCAACCAATGAAAGAAAATATTACAAGTCTTCAAGGCAATATAATGGGGATGCATGATTACCATAGAATCTTATGTACTCTTACCTTTTCTTATACTATGGAGACTATGTGGTATTTATATCTGTGAGTTTGATTTATTTCACTTATGAGTATGGTCTCAAGTTGCATCCATTTATTTATAAATATCTCAATGTGATCATTCATTATGGCTGAGTAGTATTCCATTGCATAAAAGTACCAAAACTTTTTATCCATTCCTCAGTTGATGGGCACTTAGGTTGTTTCCAAGATCTGGCTATTACAAATTGTGCTGCTATAAACATGGGTGTACATATATCACTGTGGTATGATGTTTTCAGTTCTGGGAATATGCCTAGGAGTGGAATAGCTAGGTCAAATGGGACTTCCAATCCCAGGTTTTTGAGGAATCTCCAGATTGGCCTCCACAGTGGTTGCACCAATCTACACTCCCACCAACAGTGCAGAAGAGTTCCTTTTTCCCCACAGCCTCTCCAGCACTTGTTGTTGGTAGTTCTGTTGATCCTGGCCATTCTTTCTGGAGTGAGATGGAATCTCAGTGTGGTTTTAATTTGCATTTCTCTAATGAGCAATAATGATGAACATTTTTTCATGTATTTATTTGCCATTTGTATTTCTTTATCTGAGAACTGTGTTCATCTCGGATGCCCATTTTTGGATTGGGTCTTTGAATTTCAGGGGTCTGATTTTTTTTTAAATTCTTTATAAGTTCTAGACAGAAATCCTTTGTCTGAGGGACAGTTTACTAAGATTTTTTCCCAGTTTGTGGGTTTTCTTTTCACTCTGATGGAGATTTGTTTGGACATGCAGAAACTCTTTAATAAGACGTGATCCCAGTTATTGATTCTGGGAAGTATTTCCCATGCAGTTTGGTTCTTGTTCATGAATTCTCTACCAACCCCTATGTCTTTGAGATTTTTACCTACTTTGTCTTCCAACAGATTTAGTGTTTCTGTTTTAATATTTAGATCTTTGATCCATTTAGATTTTAGTTTAGTACATGGTGATAGGCATGGGTCTAGTTTCAGTTTTTCACATATGGATAGCCAGTTTTTCCAGCACCATTTATTAAAGAGACTATTGTTCTTCCAGTGAACATGCTTGACCCCTTTATCAAAGATAAGGTGGTTGAGTGTGTTCATAGTTGTACCTTCTAGTCTATTCCATTGATCTTTAGGTCTGTTTTTATTCCAATACCATGTTGATTTTATTATGGTAGCTTTGTAGCATAACTTCAAGTCAGGAATTGTGATGCCTCCTGCCTTGGCTTTGCTTAGAATTGCCTTTGCTAGTCTAGGTCTCTTCTGGTTACAGATGAATTTTAAGAGTGATTTCTCTAGATCTATGAGGTATGTTAATAGTATTTTCATTGGGATTGCATTGAATGTGTATAACAATTTTGGGAGAATGGCCATTTTCACAATATTTATTCTTCCTATCCATGAACAAGGGATGTGTTTCCATTTACTGAGGTCCATTTCAATTTCTTTTTTCAGTGTATTATAATTTTCCCTGTACAACCCTTTTACATCTTTGGTAGATTAATTCATAAGGATTTCATTTTTTTGGATGCTGGTGTCAAAGTTGTGGCTTCTCTTATTTCTCTCTCAGTGACTTTGTTATTAGTATATAAGAATACTATTGATTTTTGAGTATTGACTTTGTATCCAGATACATTGCTGAATTTATTTATTATATCTAAGAGTCTTTCAATGTAGTTTTGGGGGTCTTCTATGCAGAGTATCATGTCATCTGCAAATAATAATTTAACTTCCTCTTTTCCTATCTTTACTCCTTTTATTCTCTCTCTCTTGTCTAATTGCTCTGGCTACTATTTCCAGTTATATGTTGAATGGAAGTGGTGATAAGGGACATCCTTGTCTTGTGCCTGATTTTAAGGTAAAGGCTTTCAGTTTTTGGCCGTTTAATATGATGCTGGCTTTTGGCTTGTCATAGATGGCCTTTATCATATTGAGGTAAAGACCATCTATTCCAATTCTCTGTAAGGTTCTTATCATGAATGGGTGTTGGATCTTATCAAAAGCTTTTTCTGCATCCACAAAAATGATCATGTGATTCTTAATTTTGGCTCTGTTGATATTGTGGATTATATTTATTGATTTACATATGATGAACCATCCCTGCATGCCTGGGATGAATCCCACTTGGTCATGGTGTGTAATCTTCTTGATGATTTGCTGCATCCTGCTTGCCAATATTTTATTGAGAATTTTTGCATGTATGTTCTTTAGGGAGATTGGCCTGTAGTTCTCTTTTTTAGTTGGGTCTTTCTCAGGTTTTGGTACTAGAGCGACATTTGCTTTCAGGAATGACTTAGGGAGAATTGCTTCCCTTTTGATTTCATTGAACAGTTTGAGGAGTGTCAACATTAAGTTTTCTTTGTATTTCTTGTAGAATTCCACAATGAATCCATCTGGGCCTGGGATCTTCTTTGTTGATAAGGACTTTATTACATTTTCAATTTCATTAATAAAAATTGTGTTATGCAGCAGTTTTACATCTTCTTGACTCAGATTTGGTGGTTCATATGTTTCTAGGAATCTGTCCATTTCTTCTGTGCTATCAAAGCTTTTAGAGTAGAGGTTTTTGAAATAGTTGTTTATGATCTTCTGTATTTCCACAGGGTCAGTAGTGATTTCAACTTTTTCATTCTGTATTGCTTGAATTTGAGTCTTTTCTTTCCTTTTTTAAATTAGGTTGGCTAGGGGCTTATCAATTTTATTTATTCTTTAAAAGAACCAACTCTTTGATTCATTGATTGTTTGTATTGTTTTCTTAGTCTCTATTGCATTAATTTCTGCTTTGATCCTTATAATTTCCTCCCTTCTTTTGGCTTTGGGCTTGACTTGTTCTTTCTCTTGCTCTTTCATGTGTAGTATCAGGTTGTTTATTTGTGTTTGTTCTGTTTTCCTAATGTGGGAACTTAGTGCAATAACTTTTCCTCTGAAGACCACTTTCATTGCATCCCACAGATTCTGGTAAGTTGTATTTGTATTTTTGTTTGCTTTTAGATATTGTTTAATTTCTTCTTTAATTTTCTCTGTGACCCACTGAAGGCTCAAGAGTGTATTATTCAATTTCCATGTGCTTATGGGATTTTTGCAGTTACTTTTATCATTTATTTCTAGTTTCATGGTGCTATCATCTGATAACATACATGGGATAATTTCAGTTCTTTTGTATTTACTTAAATGTGTTCTGTGGGCTAGTATATGGTCTATTTTAGAGAATGTCCCATGTACAGCTGAGAAGAATGTATATTCTGATGTTGCTGGATGGAACACTCTGTATGTGTCTATCAAGTCCATTTGTTCACAGGTGTGATTCAGTTCTGTTATTTCTTTGCTGATTTTCTGTCTAGTTGAGCTGTCCCTTTGTGTCAATGGCATGTTAAGTTCTCCTGTTATAATTGTGTTATTGCTGATTTGATTTTTTATTTCTATTAATACTTGCTTTGTATAGCTGGGTGCTCTGGAATTTGGTGCATATATATTTAATATGTAGTGACCTTCTTTATCTTTTTCGACCATTCTTGGTTTGAAGTTCACATTGTCTGCAAACCGCATAGCTCCCCCTGCTTTTTTTTTTTTTTTGAGTTCCTGTTGTATGAAGTATTGTTTTCTATCCTTGGTCTTTCAGTCTATCAGTTTCCTTTTGGGTTAGATGGGTTTCTTGCAGACAGCATATGGTTGGATGTTGTTTCTTGATCCATTCTGCTAGTCTTTTAATTGGTGAATTGAGGCCATTTACATTAATGGTTATAATTGTTATATATTGGTTTATTGTTGACATGTTACCTTTCTGCTAGTGTATCTTTATCTTTCCCTTCTTTTTAACTGTTTGTCTTGCTTAGTGTTTTTTTCCTATGTGTATCTAGAATGTCTTTCAGTATTCTTTGCAGGGTTGATTTCGTGATCATGAAGTTCCTCAGCTCTTCTTTGTCATGGAAGTGTCTTAATTCTCCATCCATTTTGAAGGATAGTTTTGCAGGGTACAGTAGTCTGGATTGGAATTCATTTTCCTTTAGGATCTAAAATATTTCACTCCATGCTCTTCTTGACTTCATTGCTTGTGTTGAGAAGTCTGCTGTGATTCTGATAGGTTTTCCTTTATAGATGATCTGTCTTTTCTCTCTAACACAGCTTTTAATATTCTGTTCTTATGTTGGATTTCTACGATGGCGATTATGATATGTTTGGTGTAGTTTTATTTTGGTTATGGCTGTTTGGAGTTCTATATGCTTCACTAATCTGAATGTCAGTTTCCATTCTCATGTTTGGGAAGTTTTCAGCTATTACTTCTGTAAATAGCCTCTTGATATCATTTGTGTTGTCCCCTTATTTTTCATTTATCCCTATTAATCTTATGTTGTTTTTCTTTGCATCATCTTGCAACTGTTGAATTGTTATTTCCTGATTCCTTGTTATTTTTAAAAGATCTTTCCTTTCCTGTTCACTAGCTGCAATCTTATCTTTGAGGTCTGAAATTCTACCTTTACTTTCGTTGAGGCAGTTTTGGCAACTTTCAATAGAATTTTTGATTTCCTATATATCTCTTTGGATCTGCTTCATGTATTGTTTGTTTCTTGTACTATTCATTCAGGGATTCTATTTGTTTGCTTTGTTCCTCTAAATTTTTTTAGCTGTGTCTTCTTTAGATGCATTCACTATTTCTTTCACTACTGTTATCATTTCTTCTTTTATCTGGGAGATTATTTCTAATTTGAGTTCCTTTACAGCTTCCCATACTTGCTTCTTTATTTCAGTTGATATCATTTCAGATATTTCAGGTGTATGACTGGTGTTTTCTTCTATGTATGTGGCTCCCAGGCTTTCTTGGGATGGGCTTGAGGTTTGAGATTGCATTTTGCTCTTTGTTTTGTCATTTTCCTATATTTCTGTGTTTCAAGGAATGTTCCAAAACTTTCCCTGAGCATGTTAGGAATCACCTCCTGTACCCTCAGCTCCTGGGACTCATGGGACATGGCTCCCCTGGTTGAATGAAGGTCACTGGGCGTGGTTCACTCAAGCCCATGAAGCCTTTCAAGGCTAGTCCAGTGTCCTAGGGGGCTAGGCCAGCACCTAAGTACCAGAAGCAATGTCCCAAACTCTCCTGGGCCAGAGCCAGGGAGCTGGAACTCCTCTCGTGGTCAGGTAGGCCTACCTCCCCTCTGGGAGCCTGCTTGTTCCCCTGGTTGAATAAAGGTCACTGGGCATGGTCCACTCAAGCCTGCAAAACCTCTTAAGGGTAGTTCAGGTTCCTAGGGGGCTGGGAGGGCACCCCAACACCAGGAGCAATGTCCCAAACTCCCCGGAGCCAAGGCCAGGGAGCTGGAAATTCCCTTGTCCTTACCACCACCACATGAGCTGGAACTCCACTCACAGCAGAGCTCAACATTCCTCTCTTTTAATTCATTTTGGTATGTTCTTTCTGTTTCACTTCTGTTTCCAATTTGCTGCAAATATTGAGTCTTTCATTGTCAGCATATATATATGCCTGCTTTGTAGATACACACAGGTATTTTAGCTTTTGCTATTGTGATTCTAGTTATGGCAGTTCTTTAAATTTTATTGTTATCTTTGTACCCACTACTAGAAAGATAATCTTTGGGCAGCTGAGAGACTCAAGATGTCTTTTTAATTTATATTTTAGCTGTTGCATTTGAGCAGTCTTGTTCATTATGGCACAGTACTTTCTCTTATTTGATAATTTTATCTGGATTGTGGATGTAGTTCTGTTGTAGAGTGAATGAGTTTATTGGTTCAATCTCTAATATCTCAAGAAAAGAGAAGCAGAAACAAAAAAATAATAAAAATATCTCATTGTCTTGCTTTATGCTATGTTGATCCTTTTGTCTTCTATGGTGCTTACCTCCCCTTCCCAAGAAACACTGCCTTCCTGAGGTCACTCATAATCCAAACAATCCTATCTGGGCTCTGCCTTGTCTAGAATCTTTCCACAATTTCTGCTTCTTGGCACAGATTGGCTTGAATTCCTACATCAGTGTAAGCTCTGTTGCCCAGTCTCCTCATGTCACAGGTTTTCCTCCACTCATTCCACATAAATTGCAGTTGACATGCCTTCTTTGTATTGCTGCCACAAAATTTTCATGTAGAGAAGACAGTGAGATCTTTTTTCCAGGAAACAGCTTTATTTGTGCCAGCACAGACTCAGCAGATTCATATCCAGTGGCTGAGCTCTGAACATAGAGTAGTTGTACCCTTTTATACAATTTTTTTGTCTTTGTCTTTCTTATACAGGCATATGCAAACATTTACAGTCTGGTTGGATATACATTAACATTCTAAGGCTGGTGGTGTCTAATTTATGTTGCAGAGTTTCATCAGAACTATACTTGTGTACCCAGAGCATGACATTGCTACACTGTAAAAAGTTCCTGGGTGGACAAGGGAGGAGGGCTCTGCCTCTGTTAGATTATACCACAGATTTCAATTGCAGTTATTTTTGTTTATCCAGTTCTCTTGATTTTTCAAAGGAGGTTTCTATTTTATTTATTTGTAAGGTAGTTTGATTGGAACATTTTAGATATAGATAATGATTGCATTTATTATAAGGAATTTATACTTATATGTGATCTATCTTGATTCTACCTTTTTCCTCATTCTCCTCCCTTTCCTTTGACCCCCTGCCCTTCCTATTTACAAAAGCTTTGCTTCCTTTTTTTCTTTTCTTTTCTTTTCCTTTCCTTTCTTTTTTTCTCCCTCTCCCTTGTTTCCTTTCCCATTTAAATGTTTTCTTTCTAATCACAGTATCTGTTATACATTTTGATCCTTATTTTTTCTTCTGCTTCTCACACCAGAGAAATAATGTGCTATTTGTGTATGGATGTTGATTTATTTAACTGAAAAGGATGGTCTCAAGGTGCATCCATTCATTTAGAAACAGCTCAATTCTTTATGGCAGAATACTACTCAATTATATAAAAATACCACATCTAAAAGGAGGTTTTTAAAAAGAAGTATATGGACATTAGATATAAATAGTAATAATTGTCTTATAAGAACTGCAGAGCCCACATTATATATAGATATAGACGTGCATGTAGATATATATGAATATGTCTACAATAATATTAAAATATATGATTGTCTATCCAAAGTATATGAAGCAATGCCTTTTTATGTCAGAAACTTTAAATGGTTAATATTTATTTAAATTTTCTCTCTACTTCTTCCATAGAATTTTTTCTTTTGTTATTCTAATAAGGTTTGTATTATCCATTATATTCTCATGTACTAAGAAGTATACAAGTTTTTATTCAATTCCTTCTATAAAGCTTTAGAGAAATTTCTAATTGTTATAATATTTATTAGTAGAGAGTTTATTAATGAAGCTTTTTAATAATTATTTACAACAAACAGTTAAATTTTATGCAAGGAATACTCACCAAGGGGAAATAATTTTCAGGCACAAAGAAAATAATAATTTTCTTGCACATATAACCACAAAAGAATTAAATTGATTGTAAGAATCTAAAGGTTACATAATTCATAGCTAAAGTGAAAATATTATATATGACTGTGTACTCAGTTTAATGAGTATGCACAGTCAAAATAAAGGAAATTTAAATTTCAAAGACTAATATGATTATGACTTATGATTACATAAAACTGCTTATTAAATAAACTTTATTTCAGATTGATGAGCATAGAGATTTGTGAAAATGTAATCACTTGATGTTATTAATGCAGACCTTTATGAAAAATCTTAGAAAAATATAATTTTTAATTTTTCAAAAAATAGCAAAATACAGATGAAGTGGTCAAAAATTTTCAGAAATGATTCAGATAAAATAAGATACTATCAAAATGCTGTGTAAATTTGCATGTGGTAGCTGAAAAGAGAGATCCAGCCAAATGTTCTGCATCAGAAGCTGTTTTGGAAAATGCATAGATTAAATAATTGCATCTTTTTATTCATTGTTCTAAGACTAAAATAAAATAAAAAGAAAAATGAAAAAAAAGTAGACAGCTATGTTCTCATTGTAACTTCACATGCCAGAGAGCAGAGAAGGAGAGTATAGGCAGAGTTTTTGTCTAGATGCCTCCATTCAAAGACTCATGCAGCCCAGGGGAGTTAAGGATTAGCCTTTAAGAGGCTGCTGAAGCTGGAGTTTCTGACTGGCTTATTAGCTGGTGCTGGGATTAGGGCCCTGACTGCTGCACCTATCTTAGGGTGGGTGGCCAGCACACAATATAAGGAAGGAAAAGAGGCTGGCTCCCCATTTTTTTCATGTTGCTTTTGCTGTCTTCTGTCACCATAAACTGCCACTGTTTTACCATGCCACCCTGCTACAGGCTGAAACCTCCATAAACTATGAGCTAAATATGTGTGTTGAGAATTTTGTCTCAACATCAAGAAATATAATCAAAACAATTATAGTGCAAAATTTCACACCCATTTTCAATGAGAGATATTACTTTTAAAAAGAAGTACACATCTTGAAAAATAATTGAAGGCTACTGAATTTTCCAATAGTTAATGACAAGAACAGCATTTATATCATTCTGAAAAATATAATATTTGTTGTATCTCATTATGCCCTCATGAAATTATGAATATTAGGAATGAGAGATAATCACTTAAAACAGTTTAAAAATAAGTATTTGATAGCTGTTACTGTCAACATAATTATACTTTGGGGAACATTTCTTTTAAAAATTTGAAAAGACTGTGCTATCTATATTCATTAAAAGTTACCTTCTTAAATACTGTACATTTTGGCCTTGGGTTATAGCTCATGTGCTTAATAGGGGAAAGACTTTAGGTTTGACCCCCAGAATTAGAAGAAAGAAAACCTTTTTGTATTATTATAGTTCTTTAACAGAAAAAAAACTGTGATAAAGTAAAAATTCTTTATCAATACCCAACAACCAACCCACTTTACCTAGAATGGTGTACCAAAATATGAAGAAGGTTGGGAAATACTATTATATATGAAAAGTATAAAAATTGAGCACACATTTAACATATTAAATGCAATATAAAAATCAAAGACAAAGTCAAAGGCTTCCAGGTAGAAAAAGATAAAATAAAATAGAATGAAAAGTAAAGCTAAAAAGTTATAAGATTCAGATGAATCTTCAAACTTGCTAGCTCTGTATAGAGAAAATATGTAGCCATATATGGCAGAAATACAAATTGAGACTTATGAAAACAGTATCATATAAAAGCACTTACTGAAAAAAGACATCATGAAATCAGAAATATGGTTGTCATGTTAAAAAAGAGATAGATTGAATTATTACAAAACTATAGAAACAATCATTTGAAAATATAATACTTCACTTATAACCCTAGTGTGTTACAACTTGCCCTTGTGAATTAAAATGGTGAGAATATTCAACACTTGGAACCCATGGAGACAAACACAGAATTTACTAGATTAGTAACAACATTGAAATAAGGTTAGAAATCCATTTAATTTGAACTCATTCTACAGCATATTTTGCATTTCCAATCTATTGTATTCAGTCTGAGTCTGTATAACCATTAAGAGCTTCTGTTCTAGTTCTAGGCAGCTGCAATTTTTTGTTTTTGGTTCCACTGAACATTTGAATGTATAAAACATTGATAGTAATACTACCTACTTTGCTAAATTGTTCTTATTAAATGAAGTTCAGTGTTTAAGTACTCAGAATAAAACAGTGCATAATCCAGATACTCAATAATATTAAGAACTATTATTATAAAATTTTCTTATATTTAGGAATTCACAACTTGCTTTTTTTAACTTTTTTATTTAAAGAGGAAAAAACATGTAAAGGGTAGAGATAATACAGAATTTAAAAAAAAGATAAACAGTAAGAAATCACTAGTTGATAAATTACATATTGTCCTCTTAGAAATAGTTGTTCAAGTTACAAAATAAAAGCATACAGAGTATATATTCAAACAGTGAGACTGTAAACAGCTACACATGCATGAGTCTCTACATGTATTTCTATTCTTTCTGTATTAGAGGGAAAAACAAAACCTAGCAAGACAAAACAAAACAAATTCCTATAAAAACATGAAACAAAAAAGTCATATAAAACCACAGTACAAGGTGATCTAAAATGATTACTGTGTTGTTTCTTATGACTACTGTGTTGTTGAGATGCTTCAATAGAATTGTCTACATCATCAGGCAGAATTGAATATAGCAGTATAATTGAATATAGAAGAACAAAACAATATTAGTAAAAAAATTGTAGATAGTATAAAACCTCAAAGGCAGGTAATAATCAAACTAGAGTGCATATTCTAGTGAATCTTGTCATCTTAAGTGCAGCTGCCTATACTTTCAGACTTGATACTATCAATCATAACAGCTTTGAATAAAATCTATCAATAAAAAACAGTGATCCAACAAACCAGATTTAATTATGATCAGTCATAGTAAAAAAGTGTAGATTATACAGAGCTTTAGATTAAGTTAATAGGAAATTAAGGATGATTACCATACTATATCCTGTTATTTTCAGGATAACTGTCTGTGCCCTCAAATCTAGTGCAGGTAGAATGACTGGAACAGAATTTAATATATCTAAGCAGAGTAGTGTGAGTAATGTGGGTTTAAAATCCTGGTACACTATTAACAATATAGTGTATCAAGGCCATCTATGTTAGAGATTCTAGCCATCCTTCTCTGCCTCATTTCTGCTATGCTATTTTTCTGCCTTTGTTTGTCTACTTTTCTCCTTCATTCTACTCCCTGTCCCCCTCATTAAGGCCTTTCTTCCACTGTTCCCAAAATCCTGGTATTTTTTCTCTCTCTCTATAATGTCCTTCAGTATTCTCTGTAGGTTTGGATTGGAGGTCACAAATACCCTCATTTCCTCTTTGTCATGGAAGCATCTTGTTTCTCCATTAATTTCTAGTGACAGTTTTGCAGGGTACATCAACCTGAGCTGGAGGTTATTTTCTTTCAGGGCTTGGAACACTTCACTCCAAGCTCTTTTTGATCTGATGTCTGTGTTGAGAAGTCTGCAGTGGTCTTCATGGGCTGACATTTATAGGTAATCTGTTTCTTTTCTCTGATAGCTTTTAATATTCTGTTTTTATATTGAATTTCTGGTATGTTGATTATTATATGTCTGGGTGTAGCTCTGTTTTGCTTATAGGTGGCTGGAGTTCAGTATGCCTCACATAACCAAATGTCATTTTCTTTTCCCATGCTTGGGAAGTTTTCCTTAATTATTTCCGTGAATAGCCTTTGTAATTCACCTGTTTGTATTCGTGCTTCTTCATTCACATTTCTTATTTTTAAATTATACATTCTCTTGTCATCTTCTAGCCTTTGTATTGTTACTGCCTGTTTCCTTGTTATTTTTAAGAGATCTTTCCTTTCATGATCACACATTGCAAACATGTCTTCAAGTTTTGATAGTCTATCCTTAGTTTATTTTAAGGAGTTTTGCCAGCGTTCAGTGGAGTTTTTAATTTCCTGGTAATCTCTTTGAATCTGCTTCATGTATTCTGTATTTTTTTATATTCTTTATCGAATACTTCTCTCCTTTTTTTGTGTTCCCCCTTCTTCCATCTATGTCTTCCTGAGAGATGCTTAGTACTTCTTTTATTACTCTATTCATATCTTGCTTTACCTGATTTAATATTTCAGTTTTGAGCTTGTCTACAAGGTCCCAAAGATATCTCTTAATGTCTTTTGAAGCCATGTCTGATGTTGCATGTTTGCCACCCTCAGTCTCCCTTGTTTTTCCCTCTCCTGGATCAGGGCTCTCAGGGTTCTGGGCTGGGGGGCCTCCTCCTGCCTCTCTCTCCTGTCATGGTCCTGGCTTCCTCCACACAGGTGTACAGTGGAGGTCCCAGCCCCCTTCCCTGTCAGCCACAGTTCCTCTGAAACATGCTGGCGAGGGACCTCTGCCCTCTCCTGCCTGCTTTTTTCACTGAGGTGTAAGCAGTAGCTGTGTATGCCAGCCCCTCCACACTAGGCCAGCAAAACTTCAGGGGCCTTCACCAGATTAGTGTGTGCTAGGTGCAGGGAATTGATTTGCAATGGCTCATTGGGTTACAGCCAGGGGTTCAACCAAGTCCAAGCAAATCCCACAAATCTGCTCTAGGGAGGGAGCAACCAATTGAAGTTACTGTTGCTCCCAGTTCAGGCTCCTCCTGCCTGATTCCAACATTTTCCCATTAGGTTGCACCCTTCCTGTGGTGGGGGTCTCATTCCCAGCACTGACCATGGAATAATGAAGATCCCTTTGCTAGCTCCGCTCTCTGTTGGGCTCATCAACTCCCCAACTTCAGCACAGCTGTGGCTCCTGTGAGTGGTGGTGAGAATGAGTTTGGGCAGCTCTGGTGGCTGGTGTGAATTTGCGAATTCTGGTCAGCACAAACTTGGTGGTTTGCAGTAAGGTGCTGTGTCCAGTAATTTTAGCTGTTCCAGTTTTAGCCCCAAGACTGCATGTTTGATGAGCTTTTTTACATTTTAATTTCTTCCTGTGTCAAGAGCAGTCTGGGTCTCTCCAGGATGTTTTATTCTGGCATATGAGTTGTTTCTCTTGAGAGGCTTTGTATTTTGTTGCTCACTGATTGGCCATCTTTAGCTCCTCCCTGGAATTCATGACTTTCTCAATGTGTTGATTTGCTATAGAGATTTTCTTGATATATCTTGTTTTTTAATTCCCTAACTATAATGTTTGCCAAATTTTCTAGATTGGTAATTGTTGTGATTTGAATATTTGTGTCTTCCCTATAATTCATGTTGATATTCAACTCTAACAAAAGAATGTTAAGAGATTTGACATTGGGAGGTGACTGTTATGGCTCAGACCTCACAGGTGAGATTAATGCCTTACAAAAGGGTTGGAGGAAATGTTCTTTACCATTTCATCCTTGTTTTCATGAGAAGACACATTACTCATGGCACCAATGTGCCTTGGTCCTGGAGGTCCCAACATCCATGAAAATGAGAAAAAAATTTATTTGAAAATTATTCAACCCCAAATGGACTGAGACAATTGCAATTACATGAAATCATAAAATATAGCACCATAATGCCTAGTGATGTTCAACTGCTTATTTTTATTAATGACAAAGTTGTAAAAAATTTTACAGTGTGCTTAATTTTCCAGTTTTATTTTTTCATTCAATATTCATGTTCAGCTTATCTTCGAATACTGATAGATGGCTGTTTTATTTCCTCCTGAAGTGATGCACAGTGATTCCTGCAATATTTCAGTTTAAATACAATGACACACTTATTTCTACTTGACAGCTCATCTAAATAGGCAGGTCAACTGAAAATACTCTGTGGCATATACATTTCAGAATATATATGTAGACATTTTTCAGAAATTGGAGGCTGCATCAGTGAAAATGGAAATTGACTTAAGAAAAACCTGGAGTTGTGGTTAGTGAGGAGTTTTGTAAAAATTATGGCATCTAAACTTATAAAATATGTAGCAAAAGAATATCTGTATGTTGTGGAAATAAAACTCTGGTTGCAGACTACATGATTTACATGTAAAATCTGCTCTTTTTCTACATACGTACAATTGACACTTTGAAAAGTAAAATTTAAAAAGAATAATATTTATAACAACCAAAAGAATGGAATACTAGGCTAGGCATAGTGGCATACACCTATAATTCTAGCACCCAGAAGGCAAAGGCAGGAGGATCACTCAGAGTTCAAGGCTATCCTGGGCTATGTAGTGATCTCAAGGCCAGCCTGGGCTATATTGAGACCCTGACTCAAAAAACAAAAATTAAAAAAAAGTGAAAAAAAATGAAATATTTAACTACTTATACACTTTAAAGTAAAACATTGTTGGAAGAACTTGAAGAAGATACAATAGGACCACATCTTGTGCTCATCAAATGATACTTAATACTATTAACATGTCAATACTGCTAAAAATGACCTACAGATTCAGTGAAGTACCTATGAAAAATTCCCACAGCAATTTATCAAAACCAAATACATTGATCATCAAGTTCAAATAGATTTATGAAGTACATTGGCTATACAAAAAATCTTTTAAAAATGAATAAAGTTGAAAGGCTTACTCTTAATGACTTTATGACTTCAAATAAAACTGTAATAATTGAATGTAATACTGGCATAAGTAGAAAAATGGAGTAGAACTGAGTCCTGAAGTGAACTCAACACTCAACAGTCCATTGATTTTTTTAAGAGTCTTAAAAATTCATTAGGGCACAAAGGATCTTTAATAAATATTGCTGGAACAACTGGATGACTTCATGGAAGACAATGAAGTTGAATCTCTACCTCACATCGTGTAGAAAACTTAAGTAAATAAGGAATGGTATTCTAAAGTAAATGCTCATGACCTCAGATTTGACAATGAATTGTTAAACCTGACACAAAAGACACAAGCAAAATTAAAAAATTCAAAAACAAGGCAGAAAAAAATCCCCCACAGTTTCCACACTGCACACTGCCATCCTCTAAATAGATGTCCAGACCACCAGCCCCAAGTCTGCAAAGCCAATCAAACAATACAAGCATCAAGCTGTTCCTTTCACCTCAGTTGTGATCGTCTCACCCTGAGTTTGTCTGAATTAGCCAGTCACATATGAGATGGGGATGGGGAGGATATGCTTTTCTGGTTTCCAAGCCCATGTATGCACTGACTAGCTCACGGGGAGCTATGGTTGGTCATCTTGCTGGGTCTTTTCCCATTCCCCATGGACAGAAGCTATCTTTGCAATGTCCTTTCATTAGTTCTTTTGATAAACCCCAAAATTTAATTAAGTACCAAAAACATAGCATTAGTATGGACAAGATATTAAATAACACTTCAGAAATAATTTTAAATCTAAAAGTGTTTTGGGAGAATTTAGAAATTTGGAATTTTGGTTGAAACAGGAGACAATAATTTAAAATACTATAGTAGATGCTATAGAACTTTTGTAAGGCAGAAAACCTTTCCCCCAATTCCTTCCCTTTCTCTTTGTTCATTTCTGCCATGACTCATTCTAAAAACTGCTTCAGAGTGGCTGGCACTGTGTACCCTGTGGCACAGGGATAGCATTCTAAACAGCATGAATACAGAGAGCCATGTGGCAAGTGATTGTCTTCTCTAGGCATCCACCTGCTTCATACCCAGTGCTGTAACTTCATGTGACTGCTAAAACAGCCATGTGGGTCCCAGGATCATGCAGAGCTGTGAGAAAACATATATAACTACCATGATAAGATCAGAGTCACTTCTACTTCCTCATTAGGTGCTATAGATTATATATTCCTTTAGCCCCTTCCCCAGGACTCATGTAATATGGATGTGGCTGAATCTAGCATTTGTGATTAGTTTGTGGTCTAGTGCCAGGATTGGCAATGTGAGTGTTCCACCTGTCTAGAGGTGGAGCAATGATGTGATGTAAGAGCAGGAAGGTGTGTCTTGCTCCTTCTCTTTTGCTTTTGCTGTTTGCAGCAGCAATGAATGGCTGCACCACCACACCATGCTGCCTTGGAGCCAACTGAGTATGAACTGAAATCTCCAAGAACTGTAAGAAATACACATTTCCTTCTCTAATTTTGGGTGTCAGATATTTTGTCTCAACAAGTAAAAAGTAACTAAGACATTAGGGAAACAAAAACCTGCATTATTACATGGTTTATACATAGGAAACATACAAAAATGTCACAATAGAAGTTACAATATAAAAGCAAAAGGTACTCATGAAACACTCCCAAATGAAGTCTCATGTTGGATATTTTGATTTTTTAAAATTTTATTTAAAGAGAAAAAAAGCAAAACAGAAAAAGGGGTAGAAACAATATAGAAATTCAGAGAAAAAAATAAGCACTAAGATATCACTAGTTGATAAATTACATATTGTCTTCTTCAACATAGTTGTTCAAGTTGCAAAATTAAAGCATACAAAGTGGACATTCAAACAGTGAGGCTGCAAACAGTTCTGTTCAATGATCCAATAAAAACTTAGCAACATGGTTATCAATCCTACACACTTAAACAAAAATGCAGTTATATCCTTAAGAGCACATTCTTTTCCTTCTTTTGCTTTTTAAGTCCATTATCTGTTTAGTTATATCCTGTTTCAGATTGCTCAGTACCATACTGATCTGTTTTGTTACTGTTATTTACTTTTTAATCACCTTATATTATTCTCTTGTTTGTTTTGAGTTTCTCCTCATCCATTCCCCATGGATCAGCTTTGGTGGAGTTGGGGGTTTTTTGGAGGTGGCTCCCACTTGCTAATGGGGGAGGAGGGGTTGATCCATGTTTCATTCTGAGCCCATGTATCAGCAGGCCCACAGCTGCTTACCAAGGTGGCAATTGGCTGCCTTTTCTCCCAGTGCCCCAAGTTCCAACATGGTGCAGAGCTCAGGAAACACTGATAATTCTTGCCCTGGAGCAGCAGGAGCTTGTGAGGCCCACATCTGCTTATGATGGAAGCAAGCTGGCTGCCTGTTCTCCCAGTGCACAAGTTCCAACATGGTGCAGAGCTCAGGAAACACTGATAATTCTCGCCTTAGAGTGGTGGGGGCTTGTGAGGCCCACAGCCCCTTAACAGGGTGACTTTTTTTTCCATTTGAGACAGGGTCTCGCTATGCAGTTCAGGCTGGCCTTGAGCTCACTTTGTAGCCCAGGTTGGTCTCAAACTCACAAGGATCCTCCTGCTTCAGCCTCCCGAGTGCTGGGATTACAGACATGAGCCACCACGTTCAGCTGAGTTTTGATTTTTAAATCCTATTCTTCTTGACAGTTGCAGTGGGTTCATTTCCTGTTATACTCATGATTACTTTCTTTGATGCATAGAAGGATTGTGGAATCTAAACAAAAGAAAAATCTCTGAGGTATTCATCTTTGACAGAGTCCTGCAGTGACTGGAAAGAAAAGACCAGTCTTACAATAAAAAATCAGGACTATATTAACAATGAATTTGACAATTTATGGCTTTCATTCTGACAGGTACTCTATCCAATAGCACTGACCTGTTGGAAAGACAGACAAAAACTGATGCAGAAAAATGGTGTTAGGATTGGAGAAACAATAAATGTGGTGATGCGAGTTTACAGCAAGATGGCCAACTGAGTGGCAGCATGATAAAAGAGCCTCTCTGAGGAAAAAAAAAAAAACTCAGATGCTGGAATCTGGCAACATGGAGAAAACCACACAAAAGGAGAGGAATTCCCATGTCCCAGGAAGAAACTGAAGAAAAAGAAAAAGAAAAAGAAAAAAGAAAGAAGAAAAAGAAACATGGACAGAGGGCTGGAGCTGGACAAGCCCCGATCCCCGTACTGGCACGTCTTAAATTCAGGTGACTCACAAGCAAGCTGAGATTGCAGCCCTGCCAAGAGCATGGGTTGGTTAGCTCCAGACCCTCGGCTGGGGGAGGCTCTGAGACGGGGAGTGGAAATGGCCAGTCAAGCTGCACGAACTTTGGTAAGTGGTGGGAACTGGGTTCCCCAGGCTGGGAGGACTGGCTAGATGATATTTTGGAGTTAGGCAGGGCCAGCTTGAATCAAAACCCAAGGCAGCATCTGCTGATGACTCCTAGTCCAAAGCATTGGTGGGATCTGCTTGTTCAGGGCCATGCCCCTGGTTGAAACCTAATAGCCAGGGATGAGGCTTTTCTGGGCCAGTGGCACCCCCAGGGAACACAAAAACTTATTGAAGCATAAACTGGTTGACTGGCAAAGAGGAGGAGCCAGATCTCAGCATGCAACTCGCAGATCCAATGCGGACTGAGGGGTGGTACTTCCCCAGCAAGTGCACTGCAGAAAAACTGTAAGCAAAATGAAAGGCACAGAGACCTCCACAACCCACCTGTCTGAAGGGGTCCAAAAACATGACAAGACAGAGAAAGAGCAAAAGGTCCCTCAACTGCGGAACCAGGGAAAGTGAGTCCAACAGAGGTAAATGCAGAGGAGGTTGAGAGCAGCAAACATGTAATGTCAGAGACAGCCTCATTGGAAATAAAGAAATACATCCATGACCTCATCATTGAATTTAAATCTGAAATTCTAACTCAGGTAAAGCAAGATATAAGAAGTTAATAAAAGAAGTCCTGGGTAATCCTCAAGTAGACACAAATGGAAGAATAAAGGAACCCAGAGAAAGGAGAGAAGCCTTTGATGAATATAAACAAAACCTAGAATATATGAAACAGATCCAAAGAGAATATCAGGAAATTAAAAACTTCATTGAAACCTAGCAAAACCTCTTAACAGAAACTAAAGACAAACTTTGAAAACTTGAAAATAGATTAGCAAATTATGATCATGAAAGGAAGGCTCTCTTAAAAATAACAAGGAACCAGGAAGCAATGATACAAAGGCTAGAAGATGACAAGAGGGTTTATAACCTAAGAATAAAATATGTGAATAAAGATGCAGCAACAAATACAAATGAAATAAAAAATCTATTCACAGAAATAATTAAGGAAAACTTCCCAAACATAGGTAATGGAAGTGAACTTCAGATAAATGAGGCATATAGAACTCCAGCCAGCTACAACCAAAGCAGATATACACCCAGAAATATAATAATCAGGATCCCAGAAATCCATCACAAGAACAGAATATTAAAAGCACTCAGAGAAAAGAAACAGATTACCTATGAAGGAAAACTCATCAAAATCACAGCGGACTTCTCTATGCAAACCATCAAATCAAGAAGAGATTGGAGTGAAATATTCCAAGCCCTGAAAGGAAATAACCTCCAACCCATGTACCCTGCAAAACTGTCTCTCAAAATTAATGGAGAGAGAAGATATTTTCATGACAAAGAGGAACTGGGGGAGTTTGTGACCACTAATCCAACCCTGCAAAGAATGCTGAAGGAAGTTCTAGAGAGAGAGAAGAAAATCACCAAGGTTCCAGGAATAATGACAGAAAGGCCTCAAAGAAAGGGGCAGACAGTGGAATGAAGGATAAAAGTAAACAAATAACAACAGAAAAATAGCATGGCAGAGATAAAACAGAGAAGATTGGTTATATCACTGTTTTATCTTGACTGATTTTATTTGAATTGGTATGCTTGAGTGTCGAGTCTGAGAGTAGGGGCAACTACTCTGAAGATGACAGGATTCAATAGGATACCCATTCTGGTTTGATTGTTAACGGCCTTTGAAGTTCTATAATGTCTCCAATGTTTAGATTTTATTAATAGTGTAAAGCAATGCTAAGTTTATATTATATTTGATGATACAGACAATTCTATTGAAAATAGCTAGAGACATCATAGTGATTACTGTAGATCACCTAGTGTTGTGTTTTTGTATATTCTTTTCATTTTGTGTTTCTCTAGGAATTTGTATTGCTGACTTGTTTTGATTTGTTTTGCCCTCTAATACAGAAAGGCTAGGTATATGTGTAAAGACTTATACATGCATAGAACTTCTAAGTAGTTTACGAGAGTGGATTATAGTTATTGTAAAGGAAAAGAGAGTATTCTAAAGGATATAACTGCATGTATGTTTGAGTGTGTGAAATTAATAACCATGTTGCTAAAGTTTTAGTTGGATGGATGAGCAAAACTGACTGCAGTCTCACTGTTTGGATGTGCACTTTGTGGACTTTTGTAACTTGAACAACTGCATCTAAGAGGAAAGTATGCAATTATCAACTGGTGATTTTTACTGGTTACTATTTTTGTTTTGTTTTGTTTTTGAGATTTTGTATTGTTTCTACCCTCTTTCTGTTTCAAAATTTTTTCTTTATATAAAAAACATTTTAAAAAAAAAGCAAGAGGAGGAAAAGAAAGTGCTCTAAAAGAGATAACTGTATGTATACTTAAATGTGTAGGATGGATAACCATGTTACTAAGTTTTTGTTGGATTGGTGAACAGAACTGTTTGCAGCCTCACTGTTTGAATGTTCACTTTGTATGCTTTAATTTTGTAACTTGAACAACTATATCCAAGAAGACAATATGTAATGTATCAAACAGTGATTTTTTTACTGTTTATTTTTTTTGAAATTCTGTATTGTTTCTACCCTTTTTTCTGTTTTGCTTCCCCCCATCTTTAAATAAAATTAAAAAAAAAAAGAAAAAAATGTGGTGATGCCTGCTCATTGTCTTCTGCTGTGATAAGCAGAGTATACAGCAGGGCCATAATCTGTGACATAAAAGTTATCCTTGATGATGTAGACTTTGATTTCTCTGAACTTTTCCATTGAAAGGTTGAAATTTTAAAGACAAGTTCAGAAAACCTTGCTCAAATTCACGTCTTCATTTTGCTGATCAAATACTTTTTGGTAATGATGAAAACCAAAATACTGAGCAAAACCAAGTTAAAAGCAAGGACTCCAATCTACAATCATTCAGTGATCACTTGTGAGTTCTGTGCTGCAACACCTGAGTTGATCATGTGACAAGGGCCCTCTGAAGACTGTCACCCATCATCCCCATGTGTTGGATAAGGGTCCAGGGAGGAGGAGATGGGCAGAGGCTTTGTTTCATGGAGTGCTATAGGCTGGGTTTCTACAACTTGAATTCGAGAATGTCGAGTATTTTCTGGCATAGCACTGAATGAATTGGCTTTCTTGATATTGTTGAATGATTCTTGAACTGCAGTATGGGAATAGTCCTTGCCACAGTCACTCTTGGTTACTTTCCAGATGGTCAAAGACATATCTCTTTCAATAATCCTCCTCCGTAACTCATATGCCTGTCTTTCTGATAACTGACCATGTATCCATTTGTCCAGTTTAAGAGTACAGGAACATTGAGAAACAGGACAGGAGCCTCACACTGAGGAGGTGCAGCATGACCAACTGTCCCACCTCTGGGTTCACTTGCATGGAAAATACAGTACCTTACTGAAGTAGTAGGGGGCGAGTAATTATATTGACCCCATTTCTGCTCAGGTCTTAATTCTCAGATTCTAATTTCTTCTTTCACCCTGACTGGCAACCATGGGAGCCTGCTCAGTTACTTAAGAGATGATTGCTCAGCTTTTTGGTGGCAGTGTTGGCTTCTCCTGGTCTGCTTGTTGCTGACCCTTTCTCCAAAGCTGTGTCTCTCACAATGAAAACTTTTGTGCATCAAAAGTCAGTAGAAAAAGTTGAAATGATATTCTTCAAAGTGAGAGACATTATTCACAGATCATATGCCTAAGAAAATAACGTTCAGAATATACAAAGAACTCCCATTCAATAGTATAAAGACAAATTAGTTTGATAAAAGACAAAAGATTCAACACGCTTTTTTCAAACATGTACAAATTTCCCATAAACACTTGATAAAATATGCAATATCATCCTTCACTTGGGAACTGCAAATCAAAATCATAAAATGACACTTTATATCCACTAGGAAGATTACAAGAAGAAATATGAAAATAGTAAGAGGGGGCAAAGATGTCTAGAAATCGGAATGCTTATGCATTCTTAATGGAAAGAAAAAATGTTTCAACTACTGTGAAAAAGAATTTGAAGGTTACTCGAAAAACTAAATGAAGAAAACCCATATAAACCAGTAATTCTAATCCTAGGTATATACTGAAAACAAGGACTCAGATGCTTGTGTATTAGTGTTCATGGCAGCCATAGTTCACAGCAGCCAAAAAGTTAGATAAAGTCAAAAAGATGAATATGACAAAATGTTGCATATAAATGACATGGAATACTATGCAGCCATATAAAACAATGACATTCTGATATGTGGATGAATATTGAGAACACTGTGCTGAGTGAAATAAACAATACACAAAATGACATAATTTGTGAATAATACCTATTTATATGACCTATCTAGAAGAAGTCAGTTCATAAAACCAGAAAATACACTACAAGATACTAAGAGTTGGAGGAAGAGGACTATGAATTGTGTGATGGTTTTGTGGGTGCAGATTTTCTCTTTGAGGCAATAAAAATATTTTTGAAACATTAATGATGTTTACCCAATGTTGTGAATATAATTAGTGTCACAGAACTTTATCCATAAGTGGTTAAAATAATAGTGTTATACATATTTTATTGTAATAAAAATTTAAACAAGTATGAAAATAAAAATGTCAAATTTAATACCATGAAACTATGCAACATGGAAAAGACTGGAAGTGGGTAAGAACATGTTATTTTTACCTGGAGTGAAGAAAAAGATATTATAATTATTATTATATTTGCTATCAGTATGAGAATTTGATATCAATAGAAGACAGGAAAGGATCAAAAAGTTATAAAAGAAACCATGAAAAATAGAAAAAAGCCAATTAGAAGCTAGAAAGAAAATTAATACAACCACAATATGGATGTAAAAATGTTTACTGGCCAGGCCCAATTGCCCAAGCCTTTAATTCCAGCCTTTGAGAGGCTGAAACAAGAAGACTGCTACAAGTTTGAGGCCAGTCTAGCTATAAACCAAGTTCAAGGCCAATCTGAACTGCACAGTGAGATCTTGTCTCAAAAAGACCAAAGTTTACTAAATAATTAATTTTAAGAATATATTATTAAATAAAATATCAGTATTCAAACATTTATTTTATCAAGACAAAAACAAGGATAGAAATGGATTGTCAATTACAAAGCAAAGTACAGATTCAGTAAATTTTAACATCAATAAAAGAAAATTCAAGACAAAATCAAGAGTGATAAAAGTTTTTAATATCAGTAAAAATAATCATTAAAATGTAATGATAGAAAGTACAAATGTAATTATTAATATTGCTTCCAGTTAAATGCAGTGGCAAATGATGAGTTTTAGAATAAGCTATGTCCATAAAATAGTGAACAAGAGTGAATTTCTCCACATTCACAACATCTTAAGTTTTCTCAAATAATAACTTACTAAAATGATATATATTTGAAGAGTGAGAATAAGTTATGCAATTTAAAGAATTATGAGCCAAAACAAATAAATCAGTGAGGGTAAATACATGTTTACGTGTTTAATGCTTTCATATGAAAGTATGTTCAGCAAGGATACAGAAATAATTAACAGGGTTCATCCGGTGTTTATACATATATCTGACTTTGAGATTAATAAATTCCTTTCCCATTTGATGGACCATTCACACATAAGATCTTGTATGAGGCCAAATAAACATTGCCCTATGCTACATAACATACAAACATTTTGTCTGACTCAATTTAGTAAAATATCCACACAAAATAAATTCTTCTAATTGAATAACAATGTATGGAATAACAATAACAAGAATCATGTGACAACACTTATACGTATAAATTGATATTCAAGAAGGGAAATTCAGGTTTGAATACTTTTGGTCTACAAAAGAACAGATTGAAAAGAAGACAGTGTGAGGGCAGCGGTAGCGGCAGGGCAGGTCTGGAAGACGCAGAAATGGAGCGAGAGCCACAAAATGGAGAACCTGCTGACATTAAGATTATCAAGGAACCATACATGAGTGCCTTTTTATTTGTTAATAAAGGTTTGAATGCAGATGAATTAGGGCAGAAGGAAGAAGCAAAGAAATACTATAAGCAAGGAATAGGACATCTGCTCAGAGGAATCAGCATTATATCAACAGAACCTCAAAACACAGGCCCTGGATGGGAATCTGCTAGACAGATGCAACAGAAAATGAAAGAAACACTACATGTACGTGCTAGGTAGAAATTGTAGAGAAAGGTCTTGCCACTTCTTTACAAAATGGTCTTCAGGAAGTACCCAAGTTATATCCAGAATTTCCACCTAAAGACATGCGTGGAAATTCACCAGGGCCTCAATCCTCTAACCCACCTCCTCAGCATAGTGAAATAAATGGCAACACTGCAACTCCAAGTTCAGGACTCATTGCTGCACCATCTTCTCTAGTCTTCCCATCTTCAAGCTGTCCATCAGAGGCTCCTCCTGCTTATACCCCTCAGGCTGTGGAGGGTCACTACACTGTGTCTTATGGAACAGATTCTGGGGAAATTTCATCTGTTGGAGAAGATTTCTATAGGAGTCATTCTCAGCCACCTCCTCTTGAGACCTTAGGGATGGATGCAGATGAATTGATTTTGATACCAAATGGAGTACAGATTTTTTTGGTAAATCCTGCTTGGGAGGTTAGTGCACCTTCATATACTGGCTACCTTCGAATTGTGAGGTTCTTGGATAATTCTCTTGATGCAGTTCTAAACCTCCCTCCCGGGTTTCTTCAGGTTTGAGACTGGTTGTATACTCTGGTTCCTGATAGGTCTCCAGTTCTCAAAACTTCTGTGGTAGCCTACATGTTTCCTGATACAGTGTTACAAGCAGCAGGTTGCTTTGTGGGTATGGTTTTATCCTCTGAGCTACCAGAAGATGATAGGGAACTCTTGGAGCATCTATTAAGACAAATGTCTGACCTTCGGCTCCAGGCCAACTGGAATAGGGCCGAAGGAGAAAATTAATTTCAAATTCCTGGAAGAACAAGATTTCCCTCTGACCAAGTGAAGAGAGCCTCTGGTAGTGATGTGAGTCAGTTGGACCCTTCATTAGGCCAAGGCAACAAGGATGGGCATCATAGAGGAAAGCATAAGAAAAAGACTAAAGGTACTTCAAATGAAGGAATTAATCTGAGTCACATTGTACCCTGGAAGCCAGTTTCAGCAGTAAGGGCAAAGAATTACCTGAATGGAGTGATAAAGTGGCTCAAAACATTTTGTTAGGTGCTTCCTGGGTGAGCTGGGGTTTAATCAAAGGTGCTGAGTTTACTGGCAAAGAAATCCAGAAAGGTGTTTCCAAACTCCGAGAATGGATTCAGCCAGAAGAAAAGCCAGTGGAAGTTAGTCCAGCTGTCACCAAGGGACTTTATATAGCCAAGCAGTCTACAGGAGGAGCAGCCAAAGTCAGCCAGTTTCTGGTTGATGGAGTCTGCACTGTAGTAAATTGTGTTGGAAAAGAATTAACTCCACATGTTAAGAAGCATGAAAGCAAACTTGTTCCAGAATCTCTTAAAAGAGACAAAAGTGGAAACTACTCTGCCTGGTGCTATGGGTTGTTGCAGCAAGTAGTGTTCAAGGATTTTCAACTGTCTGGCAGGGATTGGAATGTGCAGCTAAATGCATTGTTGACAGTGTTTCAGCCAAAACTGTACAAACTGTCAGATACAGATATGGACATAATGCAGGAGAAGCTACACACCATGCTGTAGATTCTGCCATCAATGTTGGTGTAACTGCCTATAATATTTATAACATTGGTATCAAAGCAATGGCGAAGAAAACTGCAAAACAAACAGGACAAAAACTCCTTGAGGACTGGATTCTTAGAGGGAAAGTGAAGAAGAAACATCAGATCCAAACATGAAAAAACAGAACAATGAGAAGAGGCAAAGAAGGAAGACAAATGATGGAAGTGATGGAAACTACCCATACCAAAGCCTTACCAAGCAGAGAAAATTTTGTAAAACAGGAAAATGTGGAATTCTGCACAGATTAACCAGTATCTTTTTAATGTATTCATTTATATCAAATGACTGCCATAAGTATTCTGACACATATTCCACTTACAAGGAAAACAGTCAGCATTCTTGCATCTGGTCTTCAGAAATAATATAATTATAGGGCTGGGGATTTAGCTCAAACATGTAAGTGCCTGCCTGGCAAGAGCAAGGTCGCAAGTTCAATCTCCAGTACCACAAAAAAAAAAAAAATTATGAAATTATGTTCCCAGTAAGTTTATTTTTGCCCTAAATGTGGCTAAAATATTTTTTTGTAGTTAAAGCTCATAATACATGAAGTCATAAATCTCAATGTACCTAATGTTAATATTTTTCTATCTGCTATCTTTCAGGAAGAAAAGTAGGAAATTATATATTTACATAAAATGTATTTAGTAACCTCAATAATACTATATTTATTTTTTCAATTATTTTATTATTTTGAAGGTAGTAAAATACAGCAGAAGAAGGCAGAACAAAGCCAATTGAGACAGTGTGGTGAAATTGGTACAGAACATCACAGCAGGTTACTGGGATAACAGCAATAGGTACCATAGTATATCTTGTTATCTTCACAATAGTTGTTCTTTCAATCAGGTATGGCAAAATCAAACCAAATACAGAACATTATAAAACCTATCAAAACAGAATATTGAATAGAACAATACAATTAATCAGAACAAAGCAAAACAATGATAGCAATATTTGCCTTCAAAGAGATGGTAGAAGGTAATCCCCCCTATTTGCTATATTGCATATGGTCAGCCTCCCAAGAGATGCTCAGATGTCTGGCTCCCATTTGCTAATGGTGGGGGGATGTTTGATTCTCAGCCGCCACACTGGTAGGCTCATGGCTGCTTACCAGGGAGGCGAGCAGGTTGCTTTCTTTCCCAGCTCCCTAAATTCCAACATGGCAGGATCTTGAGAGACTCTGGCCAGTTCTTTCCCTGGGGTGCCCACCTCTTGCCCAAGCCACAGCTGCTTACCAAGGAGGTGAGCAGGTTGCTTGGTTTGTCAGCGCCCCAAGTTCCAACTTCTCAGGAGATGCTTGCTCGTTCTACCCCGGGGGCAGCCGCAACTTGTCTGAGCCATGGCTGCTTACCAGGGAGGCCAGCAGATTGCTTGGTTTCCCAGTACCCTAAGTTCCAACAAGGCATGGATCTTAGCAGATGCTGACTGGTTCTCCCCCTGGGGTAGCTGCAGCTTGCATGAGCCACAGCTGCTTACCAGGGAGATAAGCTGGTTGCTTGGTTTCCCAGTGCCCCAAGTTCCAACATGGCACAGATCTCAGGAGAGGCTGGTTGATTTTCCCACTGAGGTGGCCACCACTTGCCCAAGCCATGGCTGTTTACCAGGGAGCTGAGTGGGTTGCTTGGTTTCTCAGCACCCCAATAATACTATATTTATACTGAGAAAGAATGACTTCCAAATGTATTTTCTTTTTGCACTAACTGTGAATCTGTTTAGGAACTCGTCAGAATTTTCAGTGTATAAGCTGAAAAAACTATCAACAAACTAAAAGGATTCTCAGACTACATTTTAAAACATTTTCAAAGTAGAGGAGATTGATCATGGAAAATAAAAATGAAGCTCTGTAAAACTATTTGGTAGCTTGTTTGTTAGGATATGAGGTCTTTTTCATTTAAAAAGAATAAAAATACATCTTTATGTCTTCTGGATTGTGACTGGTATTTATGTATTACGAACCTAGGAAATTTTGTAGTATTACTTGTATTTATTAAAATTCAAACTAATTATCAGCTTAATTGACTAAAACCTTTGTAAAAACTAAAGTATAAGTAGTTGAATTTACTGATGGTAATAATCTACAAGGGATAGTTTTATATATGATCAAAGTAATGAGCTATCACCTGTATAATCATTTTGAACCCCCTAGTGGTTAGTTCATTAGATTTTATTTAGAACTAACTAAATAATGCACTTTGCAAATAAAAAATCCTCTGGAAAAAAAAGAAAGAAAAGAAGCCAGTGAAAGAACAACTGGCTTTGCTTTTTAAGACTGCTCCAGTCCAGGTGTCTGGATGCTTCCAGGTGAGGATATAGGAATAAAATGAATATTTTAATTGAATGACACTACTGTAATGAAAAATTTAAAAAAATTTCCCTCTGATGCCAAAAATGTTGAGGAAGGGCAAATTTGAGAGAAAACTGCTGAAATAGAATTAATCCCTGAGGCAGTGTTAGTCTTCTTAATTCCAGGGTTTCTCTTTCTTTTCAGATTTTATTTTACTAGCCCATGTGTACAATACATCATGAGTACATTCATTGTGGGTAGTTGGAATCTGTACACTACACATTCTTTCCTCTTTACCTCCCTTTCCCCTCCCATCTCCTCCTGTGCAAACAGGTTAGTACACCTACCTGGGACTTCCAAAACTGAGAGGGAGGCTGGTTACTAGCAACAAACCAGGATCCCTGAAAGGCAGTACCTAAATGGGCAGTCAAGAAAATAATATACATCAGCAAAAGGTTAAATTAAATGTAGCCTTCTAATAGCGTTGCCTGCAAGTGTACTTGTCCTACATTTCCACCATACTGCATTTGCATAAAATTAGAACTATGTTGCCGAGAACCTCACACACTGAAAATTTAGTTTAAAGAAATCTCAGACTGATAGCACTCCCAGTCAGTCTTTTAAACTGAAATAAATCCTTGCTGGAAGATTACATCTACAACTTGACCTCAAAGAACTCCATTAATGAATGTCTAATGAAATTAAGTTCAAAGCAAAATCATCCAGGCTCCTGGTGTAGCTCCGAGCTAGAGCATTTGCCTAGCATTCTCCAACCCTAGAATCCAAGTTATTAATTCAACTTACAAAGAGAGCAGCTGTTAGGGTTCATACTTACAGAGTTTATGAAATCCCTAGGGAAGGCTCCTTACCTCGAGTATTAAGGAAAATGAGCCAAGCAGATTTTTCTCACATACTTTATCTTTTAATTAATTGCTTTCTTGAGTACACACATTATTTCATACAAAATTCAGCAAATTACAGACACTACAAAAAAGAAAATAAAAATCATCTATAGTTCCCCTACCCACAGATGAGGAACTAAGTTTACATATAAATGTAGTCAAAATAGTTTTCTAAGCAACATACCTGTTTATCAATCTATGTATGTATCTTAATATCTATGTAGAAATGTGCTACCAGTGGTTAGTTGAGTACTGTAAATATGCATAATCAATTTCCCCTTCATATCTACTTGCTAATACTAGGTATAATGAAACTAAATTATTTTTAGTAACAGATGGAGTTAATTGATAAAAGTAACAAACATCAATAAAACTAAACTAATATCAGAAAAATAGCAGAGAAAATCACAAAGAAAATAATAGATTTGAGTTCATATGAATTACCACCTTTTTTCAAACATCACAAATTATTTTTCAAACAGCAAATTAAAAAAAATCATACATACATAACATACGGTTAATATACTAAATAGTAACAAAATTGGTTAAAAAAACTGTATGACCTGAAAAAATAAGAGAAAAACAAATGAGCAGTTCCTACAAAGAATTTTTGTAGGCTAATCAACTGGCTAATAAACATGTACAAAATTTTAACCTTACTAGTAATTAAATGACACAAAATTTTAAGTGTTGTTTTATTATCAAAATTAACAAGATTAAAATAATTGTAATGATGTTACAGTTGGAATAAAATGAATATCTGTTTACTATTACTTAATAGCATATTTTCAATACTTAGCAGAGTTAGTGTTAAAGTACATATAATGGATGAATTTATAGTACTCCTACTTCACTGTATTCATTTGATGTTTATTTAGAATGGTAAAAATATAAAGCCCAGCTAAATATGAAGAATATGACAAAGATTAAGTGCATTAATATATATCTTTGAGATAAGCTATTATGTTATCCTTAAAATGTTGATTATGAATACATCTTAAGTCAGTGAAAAATTAAACGACATATAATAATATACTCTAGATAGCATAATTACTCATGCAATATAACTTCAAATAAAAACATGGAAAACGTGATTGAAATTGGGTAATAAGATAGTATTGTTGTCGATAGCTGCTGCTGTTTTCCTATTATTTCTTATCTGTACACCCCAAACACATTAGTCTAAAAACATAAAAATATTTGTTTACAAACCTCATGCTGAAAATGGCATGAAACCATGAGAATATTAGCACACCTTTGGAAGTTATCAAAAGTAGTTACTAAGCTCGTGCCCTGACTTGAACATAAAATTTATTTTAAAAATCAACATTTGTAATGTTTGTGGCTACAAGTTTGTGTATTGTGTGCATGTGCATGTGTGTGTGTGTGTGTGTGTGTGAAACAATACAGCTGAACATTTCATACTTCACACAGTTTCTATCCTACATTCAATCTTCAGTCCCTTGATCTGCGATCATGTTGGATCGTTCGGATTTGTACTTCTATGGATGCATTACTTGACTCTGGACTAATGATTTTGCTTTATGTGAGACCCTAGAACTAAGATTAATTTTATTACTGTTCTGGTCCCTCCTCCAGGTACTTTCCCTAGGTATTTTTCACAGTGCTGCATCTACTACTATGACTATGGCTACTACATCAAACATGTAGGATAAAAAAGGACATTATCATTTAAACATTGATGAATTAACTTGCTAAAACCTTAAAATTGTACACACACACAAAAGCATCATTTTCTGTTCCTTACTTCTGTATTCTAAATGCAAAAACTGATCATAACATTTTTGTGTTGGTTACTTTTTCTGAGGATCGCCATAGGGGAAAGATGAGTTTCCAGGAAGCCAGGTGAAGCACATTGCAAAGTTTTCTTGTAGATGTGTATTTCACCTTGTTTATCTTCATACAGAATAGTTTCTTTACTGGTGGTTTGCCTCTGGGAAGTATGTGGAAAGAGATTTCAGAGTCACAAAGTTGAGTGAACCAATGAATTTGCCCATGGGATTAAATCTCTTATGAGAGTGAGTTTTCCTGAGACACAGTTAAAGAATTATGGAAGATTTCAGTGATGGTAAGTGACACTCTTACAAACCGCTGCAGGATGTAGGGCAAGGGAAAGAGGTCTTCAAGGATTTCCTCAACACATTGTTCTCCTAGAATACCCATTTTTCTGCAAGCCTACCTATGTAACTCTGAGATTCTGTCTTTTCTCACAGCACTTTAACTGCTGCACTACCCTCAGTGAGGTTTGCTTCAGCTGACTGTTCCCTAGAATGAGAATAAATGAGTGAATACAGGGAGAGGCGGCTAAATTGATCAAACCAAAAAGGAACAGAGGTTTGTTTTCTGGTATAATACCACATGACGCTTCTATGATAATGCCTATAAAATACAAGGTATAAAGAATGATAAAAAATATTAAAACTCTCACTGCTTTCATGTGAGCTTCTGTGTTAAAGTCTCTGAATCCTGTGACATTCAGTCGCATATGCTTGTGGTGCCTCCAAAGAGAAAAGATTAACAGAAAACATGTGATCACAGTTAGTATAAAGAAGAAAATGAGCCCCTGATTAATAAAAACTTGGCTAGGGAAGTCATTTCCATTAAATATATGCAGCTGCCAGGATGTGTTTCTGTATTTCACTTTATAGTCATTAATTATCTTCACATTTTGTAGCAAATGAGACACAAATGACAGAAGCAGGCATCCCACCAGAAAGGTAAAAACAGTACTGATTCTTCTCTTCAACCAGAAAAATATGGAGTAAGAAAAATTTGCTATTTTTAGGAAATAGAAGATGCTAAGGCTGGTAGTAAATGAGATGGTCAAATGATTAAAAATTGTCCATAGATAATAAATATACTCAACGAAGTTACTAAAGATATACATATCTGGAGAGAATATCTTTATATGTCCATCTAAAATTATTATCCATATCACACAAATTCTGCAAATAGCTAAGCCAGTGAGTATGAAGGAAACCAGAGAGACTTTCCTCTTTTTAATACAGTCAATGCAGTTTACAAGTCCAATGAATCCATTCCCTAAAAGCCCCAGGACTGACTCACTAGTTGCAACAAAAATGAGGAAGATTTCCACTGCACTTGGCATATCTGCCAATCCCTAGCAGCAGCTGTTTTAAATTACCTTCTGCAGACAGAAGTATATCTGGGCTGGATGATGGAAGGATGATTGTCGTGTCTTTCTTTAAATCAAACCGTACTCCAGGAATATCTCATGATGGAACCAGAAATATCTTTGTTGAGATCCCTCCAGTTACATCTACCAAACTTAGTTAGCCTAGAAAATATATGTCCAGGTCAAATGCTGACTTCCAGCCTGGTTAAGATGCAAATGAAAGTTTCTGTTTCATGGATTTAATTTGTCTTTCTGAGATTACTTTGCATTTAATAAACAGAACTCAGGAGTATGAGTGTCAAACACATCTACAGCATCCAGAACAAAATACTGGGCTTACTCTCTATCATTCTCAAATCACTATAATTTATGTTGTTTATAATCAAACTTTATATGTTTGAAAAAGTAGCAGATAGAAGCAACAAATAAATGTGGCCATTGTAGACAATCTGAAAAACTAACCTGTTTTGAAACTCAGTTTCATTTTCATTTTTAATCTTTTTATTCTCTTTAAAATAAAAAAAGGTAATTTCAATGGTAAGTTGTGTTTTTATACTCACAGTCACTTCATCCACAAGTGCAGATTATGTTGACCACTTTTAACATGAGTAGCTCTTAGGAATAGTTTGTTCATTTATCAAAGCTCACTGATGAAATTCATTCTCTCATTTTTTTCAAAATTATTTCCTGAGCATCTAAATACCAAGCTGTCCCTGACCCATGAGGGAATATAGTGCTAGATAGACTCTCAAGATTGTGTGATTTGTGGATCTTGCATTCTAATGCAGGAAGCTCGAAATGTGCAAGCAAACCAATATATTGGTTCAAAGCTAAAAGTAAAATCTAACAAGCATTGAGCCTTTGTTGTTTCCACAGTATGGTAAGTGCTTCATGACCATTTTCTCATTTCCACTTTACAATAAACCCTAAAGCAGATGCTGTTTTTATCTTTATTTTAAAAATAAGCAAACAAACAAATAAATAATGGAGATTGAGAGAAAAGCAGACTTTCTCCCATTTATGTTAGCACGATTCTCCTGGACATAGTCACACAGTAAGATCACAGTAAAAGTCCCACAAGGCAAAGGAACAAACAGTGAATGATATCAAAATAAAGCAACAGAAAGCAAGATGAGATTCATACGGACTGCACACACACACTGAAACCGACAGCTCAGAGGATGTGTAACTTGAGTATACGAGTGAACTGTTTCACAAAATGAATAGTATGACTCTCTGGAATCATACCGAAAGATACAATAAAAGGTGTCGTCTTAAAGGTAGAGAACAGATTTCTTGACAAACCAAATCTGGAATGCCTTGATTGAGCACTTCCAAGGTTCTAGAACTAGAAGGGAATCACTTTCTATGTCTTATAAATTGCATTATCCAGTCCAAGTTATCTGGTCATAGCAATACAAATTGCCTTTGACACATTCTCAGGGTAATTAATGGAAAAACAGATAAAATATCAATCAGGATATAAATGATTTACACAGTTGTTTGGTGTTTTTATTTTGTTTTGTTTATTGTTTTATTTTGTACCAAAAATTCAACTCAGGACCTTGCACCTGCCATATTGAACAATACTTTGAAACAATGTGATCTAATCAACACAGAAAATTATATATAATTGAGAATACATATCCTTCTCACAACTCTATGAGATTTTTACCAAGGTAAGATTAATTAATAAAATAATTTCTAATATAAATGTAATTTTTAAAATGCATATTTTAGTCCTTCATAGTCTCAACACTCAACCATAAGGGAAATTAACTAGTAAATTTTTCTAATCTACCCTCAGAGATGGAAGTGCCTGGGTTAGCAATATATCTGTTGCTGAAGCACAATATACAATGCTTACAACTTAAAGAAAGAAGGATATGTTTTTGTTCACAGTTTCAGAGGTTTCAGTCCATGGCCAGCTGTCTCCCAGGTAGAAACATCATAGCAGAAGAGTCAGTGGAGGAAACTGCTCAATTTTTGGCAGCCAGACAGTGGGGTGAGCAAGAAAGAGCCAGAGAAGGAGGAGGCAGGGATCAGATATAGGGCTCAAGGCTGCACCCTGATGAGCAATCCAGACACAGCATCCAGAGTGTGCTTTACTAATCCCATGGGCAACTCCTAAGCCTAGGAAGTTGGCAATAATGATTGATCATTACAGTGCCCTTCAAAATAAAAAAGGAAGGAAAAAAGAAAGGAAAGAAGGGAAGGAGGGAGTCTGGTAGAAAGCAAAAAAGGAAAAGAAAAGAAAGAGGGCAGAAAAAATAAAGGAGAAAGAGAAGGTGAAAAAATAAAAAGAAAGAGAGAAGAAAGGAAAGAAACCCCTCCAAATAGTTTATACTTCTTTTTTGTTTATATCTGCTGATGTGCTACATCCTTTTTTGTTTTTGTAATTTTCTATAAAAAAATCAAATTTCCAAGGGCATTTTTAAAAAATTACAATTTGTGAAGAATTTCATAAATTTAGGCTTACTCTTAAATCTTTATACATAGCTTATTTGTATTTATTTGGTATCCTGCATTTCTTTGGTATCCTGCAAATAATGTTTCATAATTTTAAAAATTTTATGTCTCTATTTACTAATCAAAGGATTTTCTTGACTCTTTGTACCTTTTGCCACCTTCAGAAATGGAGAAAGGCTTTTATAAAATATTTTCTAATGCATTTCAATTGAAATGCAAGAACACTTGGTCTTTGAATATTTGTCTTGTATATAGTAACTTTGTTAAACTTTGCTACTAATCTGAATGCAGCTATTCATTTTGTTCTGCTTTAATAGTTTTAAGAGTATGTTTGTGGGGTTTCCTTTGTTTTTCTTTTTGTTTTCTGAGACAGAGTCTCACTATGTAGTCAGGATTGGCCTCAAACCCACAGTAATCTTCCTGCCTCAGCCTCCCAAGTGCTCAGATTACAGGCATATGCTGTTGCTATTCCTGGCTTTTTCCACTTAATTCCTGGAAAAGTAGTAGTAGTAATGGACAACTGTCTCAAACATGCAACCACACTCATCCTTATGACATCATCATGAATGAAAATAGCTTTTGTCTTACATTCTTTCAAAGAGAGGCACTAACCACTGTAAGTTTTGGCCTATTCTATAGTTAAAAATGAAAATAATCCATTGTTTAAATTTGCTTTTGTTCATTTCCATTGAGGCTGAAGACTTTTTCACTTACTTATTAATGACTTATAATTTTTTTATTGTTCATATTTTATAAATTTTTGCAAGAAATCATTCATATTTTATGAAAAGTAGCTCCTTTCCCTTCTATGCTCTCCAAACCCCTACCAGAGAAGAACCAACAGACTCTGATTCCCTGAACCTCACGGGGTGAATGGTTGAGGTCTTTGGTTATGAGTCAATAATTTGGTGAGAAAATTTAAAAGAATAAATGCACTGAGGCCACAAGTTGATGTGTCTCTGCTGCTCAGCTGCTGCTATAAATGGAGTTGATGGTTTTAGATGCACTTTTGCTTTCACTGACACAAAGGGACCTAATGAGTTTTCTTTTTCTTTTTTTATGTTTTTTACTCTTCCAGCTATGGGAAACCAACACTCCTTCCCTTGCACCAACACTCCTTCCCTTGCACCAAGTGTGGGGCCATGCACCCATTGGCTGCTCAATAGGGAGTAATTGAAACAACCAGAACCAGGTTCTGACTGGAACCTACTGTGATCCAGGCCCCATCCCTGTGGCACGGTGGTCTCTTTTCTGTGCCCCTTGACAATCCAGGCTCCTATATCCACTTTCTAAGTCACCACATTCCAATTGTAGTTATAGAGAAAAACATCTACCTAAATTGGACCCCTGGATTTGGGGTATAGCTGAGTGGCACAGCACCTGCCTGGAAGCATGCAGAGGCAGGCAGCCAGCATACAATATAAAGGAGGGAAGGAGGCCTGCTTTTCCCCTTTTGCCCTTTAGGCTCTTGTTGCTTGCGGCTCCTTTGAACAGCTGACCTTTAGCCATGCCACATGCCTTGAAGCCAGCTGAGTCTGAACTGAAACCTCCAAAAACCGTAAGCTAAATAAACTTTTCCTTCCTTCACTTTGAGTGTTAGGTAGCTTGTCTCAGCCATGAGAGAAAAGTAACCAAGACAGGAAAGTTGGCCTTCTATGATCCTCTTCCCTTCTCCACCTCTAGCCCCTCCTTTGTAACCTTCCTTTCAGGCCCATTTTTTTGTCTGGGTGAGGCTTTTTTTTACAATCACATGTGAGTGCTGTCTGGTGGGAGGAGAAGGATGGGATAGCCGGCCCTATAGAGTTTGTGCAGAGCTCCCTCTGCAGTGCTGACTGTCCCACATGCTCACTGAACCCTCCTCCCTTCTCCACTGGCTCTGTGCTCTGCAAGGCCTTAGTCCTCACTGCACTGTGTACCCTGGTTGGGGCAGTCCCCACACTACCACCATGTAAGGCTCCCATCAGAGATTTTTCAAAGAACAGGGATATGTGGGGTGTATGTGTGTGTGTGTGTGTGTGTGTGTGTGTGTGTGTAGAGTCATAGTGAAAGCACTGCTATGAACATTATAAAGCAAAATGGGGTAAAAATGTACTTCAATTTGTGTAGGTCGCTAAACTCCGAGCACTTGGGCAGTGAGTGACTTGGATGTGATTTAGGTCGAATGTTTGAGTCACAAAAGTAATAGGCTGGATTGGAGGCATCAGGGCAGGTGCTCAGAGAGCCAGTGAGTTTTTCTGTGTTTTCTGCCCTTACTGTATGTTAAAGTGGCTTTATTCTATTTACTGAAGAGTGAAAACTTGGGAAAGCCGCATTTTCCAGTGGAATACAAGCCACTTCAGAGGGCTGTGGCAGCCAGCTCTGTCACACACCCTGCGGGGGGTCAAGGATGGAAACCTATGGATCATGGTGAGGAAGGAAACAAATGGGCATCCATCTCATCAGACAGAGAGATAAGTTCTTTTCTCCTCCAATCCTTTATTTGTTAGTTATTCTTTAGTTCAGGTCCACTTTTTAGAAGGACAGATGTTCATTCACTTGAATCAAAATGATTTTTGCTCTCTTTTCCTCTTCATTTCAGTGCTTCCTCTGTGGCAGTCATTTTATGGGATTCTGGCTTTGTGCTCTCTTCCTCTTTTGAATGTATGAACAAGGAAAAGGAAGCAAAGCATGGTGGCTTACATGTCTAATATGAGCACTTGGGAGGCTACAGGAGGAGGATCACAAGTTCACTGCGTTGCATGGTGAGACCTTGTCTCAAAAGCAAAAGCAAAAGCAAAAACAAAACAAAAAACACAAAAATTTTAAAAAATCTTGGAAGTAGCCCATATATCCATCAACAGATAAAAGGATAAAGAAAATGTACTTGTATGCAATGCAGTACTACTCTGACATCAAGAAGAACAAACGTGAGTCATTTCTCAGAAAAGGGATGCACCTTCAGACCATAAGGTGAAAAGAAGTAAATCAGACATCCATGTTGAAATGTTGGATGGTTTCTTTCATATGACAAACCAAAATATAAAGGAGAAAAATTAAAGTAATAAGAAATAGGGAGACAGTTCTCCTGAAAATGGAGATGGTACCAACAGACAGAAGCAAGGGAAGGGAGTAAAAGAAGAATGAAGCTGTGTTGTGAGCAAGTACCAACTCCCAAAGAAGAATGTGATCATTATGTACTACAAAAATGTACTAACAAATAAAAATTGAAAATGACTGTGATTAAATTTGAATTGAACCATAATGCTAAGTGGAATAATCAGACACAGAAGGTTAAGTATAGCATGGTTTCTCTTACATGAGAAACTCAAAATGCAAATAATCTAAAGGGCAAAATAAAAATAGATGATTGAGATGCAATATGTATATGGGCCAATTCACTTGATGAATATATTTATCATGCTTTGCAGTCATATAGTAATTTAAAAGGGAGAAGACACATAACAAATTACAGAAGTAGAGATTTCGGCCCCTGTGTCTAGGTGTCCTCACCTGCCACACTGGCCATGTGTCCATCTTCACTCTAGGCCACAGAGACCCTGCTTAATGCTCTACAGATTTCATGGTTCTGATACTTACAAGGTTAATGTGACTTGAGATTTTCTTCTATTTAGAAAAGGAAGCAAATTCTCCATGAGCTGTAATGGTTACCACTTTTTAAGAAGATTCTGAGCTTCTGAGGAAGCCTACCAGCCACGGCACTACAACCAACTGTGTAATGGCAGACAACCATGAAACATGCGGTGTACCTAGCAGAGGAGAAACAGCAGGGAAGCCTTCCTGGCTGGGTGGAGTGAACTGTAGACAAAAGGGAGATGAACATTTCTTAGCTGTTTTCATTCATTATGGGCACAATAAATGCTCATTGGAATTGCATTTTTAGAATGGCTTTATTTGGAGAGTAGAGCTTGATTATTTACCTGATGCTAATACTCTTAATTTTATGTTTCTGTAACTTTATAAACACAACCCAACTTTCAAGGGCAACAAGAAAGCTGGGATTGAACCCAATATTCATTTTTCTATTGCAGTTAGAACACTTCATCAAACATTTGATGGCCTAAAATACCTGACTTTATTACCTTGTGGTGTTGACGCTCCAAAGTAAAAAGTTCTCACAGCTTGAACCCAGGGATCAAGGCTGTTTCCTTCTGCAGGCTCTAGAGAAGAATTCTGCTTTCTGGTTCACATTCCTTGGTCCTCTTCCATCTTCAGAAGCAACAATGCCTGGTTCATTCTCCCATCCCAGCTCACTGCACTGGCATTCACTCCTCTGCATCCCCATCCACATTTAAGGACCTTGTAATTACCTTGGGCAGCCTGCACAATTCGTGATGATCTTTCTGCTTTAAACCCAATTGATTAGCAGCCTTAATTGTCCTTGACTGTGGGATTTAACACAGTCTCTTGTGTTAGGAACTAGGAAATATGAATCTTTTGGAAACTATAATCAAATTGATAACAGGATAGATATTTTTATTCCTCTTGACTCAGTTTGATTCAAAAAGCTGAAAAGTTACCAAGGCTGTTTTTATGGTCATAGTAGAGTTTTGCAAATAGAATGTATGAGTTTATATAAAATTAGTTGGTATTGTAAATACTTGTACTTTGGAATATACATGTGCAATAGTGTTGGTGATAAACTCCAGTGACAGAAATGTTCTTTGAAGCTGCTGCTGTTTTAAGTTGGAGAAGATAAATCCTTAAGTGGTGGGTGGATAAGGGGGTCTCCTCATTGTTGTGTTACTCACTGTAGTTCATCCTTTAGGAACTCAGCTTCTTGCAAACTGAAACAATTACACCAAATCCATGCAAATTAAAACCATCTCACTCCTGAAACAATGGCCAGGATCAACAAAACTACCAACAACAAATGCTGGAGAGGCTGTGGGGAAAAGGAACTCTTCTGCACTGTTGGTGGGAGTGTGGACTGGTGCAACCACTGTGGAGGTCAATCAGGAGATTCCTCAAAAAGCTGAGGTTGGAGCTATTCCACTCTTTGGCATATTCCCAGAAGAACAGAAAACATCTTACCACAGTGATATAGCAGCACACTTTGTAATAGTCAGATCTTGGAAACAACCTAAGTGCCCATCAACTGAGAAATGGATAAAAAAATTGTGGTACTTTTATACAATGGAGTACTACTCAGCTATAAAGAATGATCACATTGAGATATTTATAAATAAATGGATGCAACTTGAATCCATACTCATAAATGAAATAAACTCACATGTATAAATGCCATATACTCTCCCTAGTGTAAGAAATGGTAAGAGTACAGAAGATTTTACGGTATTCATGGCTCACCATTATATTGCTTTGAAGTCTCATGTTTTCATTCATTGGTTGGAATGGTTTTATTCTGTTTTCTTTGATCTTAATATATGTGATGGTATGAATAGTTACTTTGAAGAAAAGATAATATGGCAGCCATTGTTGATTTAATATCATCTTGTTCTGAAGTCCTACCATACTCTTGTTTTTCTATTACCATTGGTTCTATCATGTTGTGTCTTATTGGATTCTAATATGTATGATAGTATAAACAAACTTTTTATGGAAAATGAGATAATATAGTAGCCATTGTTCATCTTTGGTTATTTAGTTCAGAATGCCTTGTGATACTTTCATTCTCTTGAGTGGTTTTATTGTATTTTGTTATGTTTGACATTATTGTGCATAAAGCTAAGCTCAACTATTTCAAAGAAAGAGACATTATGATAGCTACTGTTAATATCCAAATGTCTTGTTGTGAAGTGCTGTGTTGCTCACGTTGTTCTGTTCTGATCTGCTTAAATCCGTCCTCTTTTGTTTTATTCTCTTTAAAATTAAAAAAAAAATTTAAAAATTACACCAAATCATTTGAAAGTTTCTCTTTTGTTCTTCAGTATGTTTCAGGAAATAATACATCAATGTTTGGGACATTATTATAGATAATTTTTAACTTATTAGCTAGCTCAGGGAAAAATACTCCACTATCTCCCGTGGTTTTTGTATAACATGTCTTAAGTCCCTTAGCCTTCCAGGAGCTCATGGGAGAGCTCATCAGTGAGTAAGATTCTCTGTTCTGACTCCACCACTCCCCTTATTTCAGGGCCTTTTTTCCTAAATAGAAAGTAGTTCTGAGGCTTCCTCAACCTCTTTTGAGATGATAGGACTGTTTCTGTTGTGTTAGTTGCTATCTACTTTCCCCCATTTTCTTTTCTATTTCAAATATAGCATGAAATTTTATGATGAATCATTAAGATGGTTTTTTATATTTAGGCAGGAAAAGGAGTGACTGGGCTCAATAGGCATTCATAAGTATCTATTCAGATTGGAAAACTTTGTGCTTCAAGTACGAATGCATCATATAGAAGAGGCTTCTTAGAGAATAACCCCATGGGGAGGCAGGTGTGATGGCTCATGCTTCTAATCCCAGCACTCAGGAGGCTGAGTGATGAATGAAAGGCTGTAAGATGCAAATAAGAATGGATCTGGTTTCTTAGATTTGTGTAATCGTTCTCATTATAGGCTATGTATATTTTTGTTTTTAATTTTTTTAAATTTCTTTTTAAGAATTTGATAGTGGTAATTCTTTAGACTTTTGGATTTATAATAAATTGTTTGAGACACATTCCTAATCTTAACATTTTCTTGCTCCAATAGCATAAAATCTTGGTTTGGTGCACCATTATTTTTTTAAAAATTGTGCTAATTCTTCTTGTTAATATTCTTCTTGTTTCATTTTTATTTTCTGAGTGCTTTACTTTTTAAAAATTAATTTTATTGGTACACTTTTTATAATTTTATACTGATATTGTATCTCAAAGCCAAGAAGTAAGATTCTTTTTTTTTTTCTGTCTTTGTTTAGTTTGGTCAGGTTATACTAACAATGTAAAACTTACTTTTGAAAAACTTTTTAGAGATTTTTTTTCTTAGACTCTTGAACAAATTAAATGATATTGGAGTTATTGTTGCTTTAAAGTTTTGATGGAATATATTTTTTCTCAACTTAGAACTTTATTGGTTGTATATTCTTGGCAATATTTTCTTGTTACTTTATGGAAATTAGGCTGTGTTTTCTATACATTTCTTCTAGAATTTCATAGTAGCTAAAGATATATTTTCCTACCTATTCTATAGCTCTTTTAAAATTAAAGAATTAAACCTGTGTCCTTTTGCTTTCCCCATTTCACTTTTATGCTTTATTAGATTCGTTGCTGTGTAATTTAATTTTTGCACTCTCACAAAAGTGTGCTAATTCATGAATTTCAGACTTTATTTCTTTTCTCCATTCACTTTTTGTGCTGCCTTTTCGTTTATTTCATTTTTCTTTTGCAAACTTTTCTGGGCTGGACTTTTTCTTTTCAATTTTTATTTTTTATGAGTCATGTTTGCAATACATTAATATTACATTCCTCCTGGGAGATGATACATTTTTTTGATATGTGTGGTTAAGTATGAGACTTCTCCCCTGGGCACTGATTTAGGTGCATCTGTGAAGATAAGTGATAAAGTACACCTATGGCTGCTCTACTTAACAAAATCCTGCTTTTGAGTTATTTAATCTGTAAACTTTGATTTGGGGAGAGTTCCAACCTCCCCTGGTAAGAGTAGCTCCCTCTGCTCACACTGTGTGTATAAACACTGGTGCCCAACACCTGTTGTTGTCTTGAGAATGTAGAGTTTTAAAAGATGGCTTTGTCTCCATTCTCAAATGAAGAGTCTGGGATCGAGCTCTGTAAAGGACAGCCATGGTGGGCAACATTTGTCACAGTGTGGTTCAGGAGAATATCAGTACCTTCTTTGTGACTGTACTGGTAAAACTCTTGAAACCTGCTCCTGGTTTCTTCTGGACTTCACCTTGTCTTTTTGTTTTGCTGATTTTGCTTTTCACCCTTTCACTATCATAAACCATATTACTGTGTGCTGAGTCTTGTGACTCCCCTTAGAAATTCATCCTTCACAGGGCTGTCTTCAACAGTGTCTGTGGATTCTCATGGTAGAAACTTTATTAACATTGTTCTTTAGGCATTTCTGTTCTCTTGTTGATCCAGGAGTTCTTAAAAGACATTTAATAAATTTCTAGTTGGATGACATATTCAACATTTTTTACACTAAGAATTTCCCTTACTAATGTTTTGAAATTTATTGGATTTACTTTGTATCATAACATAAGTCAATTTTTGTAAATGTTTTATAGGTTTTTCTGGAAAGAGAAGTGTTTCAATATCTGAATACAGAGTGTTATAAATAATAATGAATTTGCCTTAATAACTCAGTAGTTGTACTTAATAACTAAGTATAACTTAATAACTAAGTTGTTGAATGTTTAAAGGTATTTTTAATATCTTTAAACCTGATTTTTAAAAATACCTTTAAACATTGTTTTGACTTAAACTGTTGTCTTGATAACATGGCATAGTACTCCAAGATCTCCTTTGAAAGGAAAATCCAGTAACTGTACTGTCAGAACATCTCTGTCATCTGCTCATGGCATACAACTTGGTAACAAAAGGAAAGTTTGTGTGTTTGGGGAGGAAAAGAAGTGGGAAGAACCTTTCTTTTCCAGAAGTAGTTGCAACCAACTTTGTGAGTAGATGGGACATTTATAATAACCTGAGAGACAAATATTTCACTGTTGCAGACTAAGATAGTAGGAGTGTGTCATAGCTTTTGGAGAATAATAACAGCTTGCCAGAGAAGCTTTGAGAGGTACTAATTTTATTCAGCTGACATCTTTAGGATCCTTTGCAGTAACTTTTCTGATTTTTGGACAACCCAATATCTCTCAAGCTGTATAAACCCATAATGGCTTATGGAGGGAGATTTGCATTTTCTTGAGAAAATTCTGACCAATGCACAATCTTTACTTAGCTTTACCATGGTGTTTCTGTTTTATGAAAGGTGATGCTGTGTTATTTTCGGTGTAAATAGTCACACGTTTTGAATAATGGCTTTTACGTCTTATTTTTATTTTATTTAATGCTTCTTATATTCAATTTTCCCTCAGCTTAGGAAATAAAATACAATAAAAATTTTCCATTTATTATACATAGCTTTGTCTATTGTTTTTAGACTTTTCAAATCATTTTGTTATAGGTATTTCTCTTTATGTCTCCCAGCTAAATTATTTTCTCAAGTACAAATATTTTTTTCTTTCAACATGTTACTTGAATCTATTTACATTTTTCAGGAGATAAGATTTGGTTATGTAGTTCAGGCTGGCTTTGAATGTGTGGTGGTCCTCCTACCTCAGCCTCCTGAGTGTTGGGATTGCAGGCATGTGCTACCATGCCTACCTACCTATTTATGTTTATTACTATGTTTCATGTTATCTTTTGTCTGTTATGTAACTCCTCAGTTACTTCACAGTTTACATTTAGGAATAAAATTATAACTTTATATAATATCCTTGTAAAAAATATCCTTGTGCCCTTATTTTGTTACATTATACAGTCTTAATTTTTCTACAACAATGACAATTATAACATAATTATACATTATACAATACAATTGTAATAACAAAGCTCCTCTTTCTATCTACTCATTTTCCCATGCTGCATGATTTTTATGAAAATATATTTCTTTTTATTTCTTACACTTTTGGCAAATACATATACACATTCTATGTACCAGACACACATGTGCACACATATACTTACAATACTTGGTATGTTTAGACTATACCCTTTGACTTCTAGTTATCATAGATTGTAGGTAGAAGCAGTAAACATATTTTAATTCTTACTTCCTGTCTTACTGTTACAATTTTTACAGACCGAATCCTGACTGCACTTTCTTTGTCCCTACAGATACATATTTAATTCAGTCACCCTAAGCATCACATTTTTTTACTGTAAGTTCTAAAACCAAGTATATACAAATCTTGATGGCAGTTCTTCCAATAAGAATTTGTAATAATTTTTTTCTTCAGATGCAACTCAAAATAGTTTCCTTAAAAAAAGTCTGAGTTCTTGCATTTCTTAGAAATTTTATATGAAGTTTCCATACTAGATGGATAGTTTGGTTGAACATAATATTTTGGGGCTACATTTAGTTTTCTTAAAAATTAAAAAAATGTTTAATTTTTTGTAGTCGAACAAATAATAAGCAACAAGTTCACAATGTAGGTTCCTGAGGAAAAAGCTGAGATTAGTCATATTTTTAACCTTTTGTAGATGATCAACCTTTAAATCTAGCTTTAACAGAAGATTATATTATTTGAATTTGTCCCCGTATTAACTCTTTTCAGTCCATTATTACCTGGTGATGTGGTATGTAAAATTAATGTCTTCTATTCAACTATTTTATTATTTTCTGAATTATTTACTGAATTATACAGTTGTATATGTGTGTTTCACAACTATTTCACCTTTTAACTTTTGATACTTAATCTATAGATATGTCTATTTTAGATGTGGAATATTTTTGCTTACAACTTTTCAGTTCTTTCAATTTTACATCTCATTTGTTTATCTGACTTCTACATTTCATTTGTTATCTTATTGTCATATTTGTGGACATATTGCCTAATGATTTCTGTGACATTTTGTTTTTTCTCCTTATTTCCGAGTTTTTGTCAATTTAAAATGAACTCTTAATTTATACCTTTCTAATAGATGATTATTTCATTTTTTAAAGATTCATATGAAAATTTTGTTCACAGTTTTCATCTGCTCTGAATCAATATTTCTCTTGTGTTTGACTTTTGTTAATATTATAACTTTCATATTAATTTTCTTTTTATATTTAACTTTTTTATATGGTATGATAATGTAATAACTTAATGAGTTGCATAGTTTGGAATAGCTATTTGAAAGTTTTTTGCTTCATTTTCATGATCCAAAGGTTCCTTATTTTTTCTGCTTCTTCCTATCCAGGTTAGATTCTACAAACAGACTTGATTTAAATGATGCTTTAAATGTCCTTGCCTTCTCTTACCTCAACCAAATCAGGTCTGGCAAGGCTTTGGCTACAGGCTCTGCTTTGCTGTGCTCTTGTAATCAATAGCACAAATGAGTAGTAAAGATTTTGCATTTCAGCATGTTTTGCTCACACTCATGAGGGGATGAGGGATATTTTGACTGTTGTTTTCAGAGATTGTAGACTCCCCACTGATGTTTTGCTTCCTTTTTTTTTTTTTTAGTACTTTTTTAAATTCAGCTTTGTCTGAATGAAACTGCTGTGGACATTTCTTACATTTATCTTAGAGTCAACACATTGTATGACTTGTTCTTGTTTCTAGGACAAAAGGAAAAATACTGATTTTCCTGTTAATATAAATTGCATATATATTTACCTAAGAAACAAAGTTAGAGGCATGAGTTTTATGATATGCTAGTACTGGAAAGAGAGATTCAAACTACATTTTAGAATGTATATGTCAATGTAGTTTTATTTTAGCAGCGAAAAGTTTTCATTAACGCTTCTACAAAATGGAAAAGAGGGATTAACTGAGTCCACCCTGAGTGATTTAAGAGATCCTGTCTCAACTCAACAATAGCTTTGACCCTTGGAAAGCAGCATAACAAGCTGAAAAAAGGCAATGGCACACATTTCCCACACACATACCTTTTTTTTAAAACACATTTTCCCCTTTTTCAAAATGCTCATTTTGCTCCATTCTTTCTTTTGTGTATACCATAATATTTCTCCTTGTACCAAAATTCATACTGAACAGTTAAGTAGGTGTGCAAAAAGGCTTTCATTTTTCTGTGATCTGCATCTACAAATTAAACACACACACAGTTACTATTGTTATTGTTGATGAATATTGTTGAGAAAACTGATTATAGCCTCAATTCTCTCCTTTTTTAAATTTTATTTTCAAGAGGGTAAAATTAAACAGAACAAAACAGATCATAAGAAAACAATGTAAGAGACACAGATTTCAAAGCAAGGCATCAGGAGATCTTCACTGTCTATCATACTGTCTCTTGTATTCTTCCAAATAGTTGTCCGTATCTTTACATACAATGAATTCTTACAAAACAAAATAGTATTAAACTGATCAGAACAGGATGATAAAGACATTTTAGGTCTTCAAGACCAGACAATAGGGAAGTCAATGATGGCTGCCATAATGTTTCTTGTTCTCCTCAAAATAGCTATCCATATCTTCATGTATGTTGAAATTAAACAAAACAAAACAGACTAAATTCACACTGAACAAAAAATAATAGTATTTGTGGATTTCACAGCATGATGTTAAAGCATCAGCACTGGGTACTTTAGTGTCCCTTTTTCTTTAAAGTAGTTGTTCATTTCATTGTGCATTATATAATCAATTCTCATAAACTGTTTAGGAGAAGTTCTACACATGCATGAGTCTCTACATGTATACCTATCCTTTCTGTATTAGAGGGAAAAACAAATCAAAACAAACCATGACACAATAAAACAAATTCCTAGAAAAACATGAAACAAAAAGATAAATAAACAACAATAGCAAAGAACTCACAACATTGACATTATAGGCCTTCAAAACAAGGTGGTAGGAGCATAACTAGGGTTGTAATTTTACATAATGATCTTCAAGAATTCCTCAGATCACCATATAATAATATGCACAATTGATCCAATCCTATGAATGTTAACTATTTTGTTCCAAAAACTTATAGAATTTGTAGCACAATCATCTTAGCTATCCTAAGATATATATATATATATATATATAGATAGATATAGATATAGATATAGATATAGATATATATAGATATAATTTTAAACATTTTTTCTTTTCCCTTCCTTTTTCTTTTTTCCTGATTTTTCCTGAGATATTATTTTTCCCCTTTAAACAGATTCTTTCTGTTCACTCTATTTATTGAGTTATTTTGCATCTTATGTACTCTTATCATTTCTTACACTAGGGAGACTATATGGTATTTATATGTGTGGGTTTGATTTTTTTCACTTACGAGTATAGTCTCAAGTTGTACCCATTTACTTATAAATATCTCAATGTGATCATTCTTTATAGATGAGTAGTACTCCATTATATAAAAATACCACATCTCTTTTATCCATTCCTCAGTTGATTGGCATTTAGGTTGTTTCCAAGATCTGGCTATTACAAATTGTGCTGCTATAAACATGGGTGCACATATATCACTGTGGTTGATGTTTTCAGTTCTTTGGGATTATGTCCAGAAGTGGAATAGCTTGGTCAAATGGGACTTCCAATCCCAACTTTCTGAGGAACCTCCAGACTGACCTCCACAGTGGCTACACCAGGCTACACTCCCACCAACAGTGCAGAAAAGTTTCTTTTTCCCTGCAGCCTCACCAGCATTTGTTGTTGGTACATTTCTTGATCCTGGCCATTCTTTCTGGAGTGAGACGGAACCTCAGTATTGTTTCAATTTGCATTTCTCTAAAGACCAATGATGGTGAACATTTTTTCATGTATTTATTTTCCATTTCTATTTCTTTATCTGAGAGCTTTATATTCACCTCAGAAGCCCACTTTTGGAATGGGTCTTTGAATTTTGGTGATCTGATTTTTCTAAATTCTTTATATGTTCTAGACAAAAGTCCTTTGTCTGAGGGACTGCTCACTAAGATTTTTTAACAATTTGTGGGTTTTCTTTTTACTATGCTGGAGATTTCATTTGACATACAAAAGCTCTTTAATAGGACATAAACCCAGTTATTGATTCTGAGAAGTATATCGCATGTGGTTTGACTCTTGTTCATGAATTCTCTACCTACCCCATGCCTTCAAGATTTCTACCTACTTTGTCTTACAACAGATTTAGTTTTCCTCTTTTAATATTTAGATCTTTGACTCATTTATACTTTAGTTTAGTACATGGTGACATTCAGGGGTCTAGTTTTAGTTTTTGACATATGGATAGCCAATTTTTTTCAGCACCATTTATTAAAGAGACTACCTTTCTTCCAGTGGATGTGTTTGGCCCCTTCATGAAAGATAAGGTGGCTAAGTGTATTTGTAGTTGTAGTTGTATCTTCTAATCTATTCCATTGATCTCAGGTCTGTTTTTCTTCCAATACCATGTTGATTTTATTATGGTAGCTTTGTAGTATAACTTCAAGTCAGGGATTGTGATGCCTCCTGCCTTGGCTTTGCTGCTTAGAATTGCCTTTGCTATTCTAGGTCTCTTCAGGTTCCAGGTGAATTTTAAGGGTGATTTCTCTAGATCTGTGAGGTATGCTGGTGGTATTTGGATTGGGATTGCATTAAATCTGTATAATAATTTTGGGAGGAGAGCCATTTTCACAATGTTTATTCTTCCCATCCATGAACAAGGTATGTCTTTCCATTTTCTGAGGTCCTCTTTGATTTCTTTTTCAGGGTATTATAATTTTCCATAAATAGATTTTTTACTTCTTTTGTTAGCTTAATTCCTAAGTATTTCATTTTTTTGGATACTATTATGACAGGTGGGGCTTCTCTTATTTCTCTCTCAGGTGTTTTGTTGTTAGTGTATAGGAATGCTATTGATTTTTGAATATTGACTTTGTAAACAGCTACATTACTGAATTTATTTATTATATCTAAGTGTGTTTCAGTGGAGTTTTGGGGGTCTTCTATGTAGAGTATCATGTCATCTGCAAATAATGATAATTTAACTTCTTCTTTTCCTATCCTTCTTTTTATTTCTCTCTCTTGTCTAATTGCTCTGGCTAATATTTCCAGCACTATATTGAATAAGAGTGGTAATAATGGACATCCTTGTCTTGTTCCTCATTTTAGAGTAAAGGCTTTCAGTTTTTAGCCATTTAATATGACATTGGCTGTTGGTTTGTCATAGATGGCCTTTATCATATTGAGGTAAAGACCATCTATTTGAATTTTCTGTAAAGTTTTTATCATGAGTAAGTGTTGGGCCTCATCAAAAGCTTTTTCTGCATCTATAGAAATGATCATGTGGTTCTTTTTTTTTCTCATTGATATGGAGGATTACATTTATCAATTTGCATACATTGAACCATCCCTGCATTCCTGGGATGAATCCCACTTAATCATGATGTATAATCTTCTTGATGATTTGCTGCATTCTGTTTGCCAGTATTTTATTGAGAATTTTTGCATCTATGTTCATTAGGGATATTGGTCTGTAGTTCTCTTTTTTGGTTGGGTCTTTCTCAGGATTTTTTATAAGAGTAATATTGTTTCCAGGATTGAGTTATGAAAAATTGTTGCACTTTCAATTTTATTGAAGAGTTTGAAGAGTGTCAGCATTATATCTTCTTTGAATTTCTTGTAGAATTCCATAGTGAATCTGTCTGGGCCTGGACTCTTCTTTGTTGGTAAGGATTTAATTGCATTTTCAATTTCATTAATTGAAATTGGATTATTCAGCAGTTTTACATCTTCTTGATCCAGCTTTGGTAATTCATATGTTTCTAGGAATCTGCACATTTCTTCTGTGTTGTCAAACCTATAAGAGTAGAGGTTTTCAAAATAAGTATTCATGATTTTCTGCATTTCCACAGGGTCTGTAGTAATTTCACCCTTTTAATTCCTTATTGCATGAATTTGAGGTTTTTCTTTCCTTTTTAAAATAAGATTGTCTAGGGGCTTATCAATTGTATTTATTCTTTCAAAGAACCAACTCTTTGATTCATTGATTCTTTGTATTATTTTCTTAGTCTCTATTGCATTGATTTCTGCTCTGACCTTTATAATTTTCCTTCCTTCTTTTGGTTTTGGGCTTGACTTGCTCTTCTTTTTCTAGATGTTTCATGTGTAACATCAGGTTGTTTATTTGTGTTTGTTCTGTTTTCCTGATGTGGGAGTTCATTGCAATAAATTTTCCTCTGAGGACTTCTTTCATTGCATCCCACAGGTTCTAGTGAGAAGTATTTGCATTTTTGTTTGCCTTTAAATATTGTTTAATTTCTTCTTTAATTTCCTCTGTGACCCACTGATTTCTCAGGAGTATGTTATTCAATTTCTATGTGTTTGTGGGGGTTTGCAGTTTCTTTTATTGTTAATTTCTAGTTTCATGGTGCTATGATCCAATAACATGCATGGGATAACTTCAATTCTTTTGCATTTACTTAAGCATGTTCTGTGGACTAGTATATGGTCTATTTTAGAGAATGTTCCATGTGCTGCTGAGAAGAGTGTATATTCTGATGTTGTTGGGTAGAACACTCTGTATACGTCTATCAAGTCCATTTGTTCACAGGTGTGATTCAGTTCTGTTATTTCTTTGATGATTTTCTGTCTAGTTGATCTGTCTCTTTGCGTCAATGGTGTATTAAAGTCTCCTGTTATAATTATGTTATTATTTATTTCATTTTTCATTTCTGTTAATTTTTTTATATAGCTGGGTGCTCCTGAATTTGTTGCATATTTATTTAAGTTTGTTATTTCTTCCTCTTGAAGTTTTCCCCTAACTAATATGCAGTGATCTTCTTTATCTCTTTTGATCATTCTTGGTTTGAAGTTCACATTGTCTGCAAACAGAATAGCTACCCCTGCTTTTATGGGGTGAAAAGGGGGATCATGTTACATAGAGTATTGTTTTCCATCCTTTGACTTTCAGTCTATGAGTTTCCTTTTGAGTTAGATAGGTTTCCTGTATACTCATATGGTTGGATGTTGTTTCTTGATCCATTGTGCCAGTCTATTTCTTTTAATTGGTTAATTGAGGACATTTATATTAATGGTTATAACTGATATATATTGATTTACTTTTGACATATTATATTTCTGCTGTCGATTCTTTACCTTTCCACTCTGTTTAATTGTTTGACTTGCTTAGTGGTTTTTTTTTCCTGTTTGTCTAGAATGTCTTTCAGTATTCTTTGAAGGGTTGGTTTGGTGATCATGAAGTTCTTCAGCTCTTCTTTGTCATGAAAATATCTTGTTTCTCCATCCATTTTGAAGGACAGTTTTGCAGGGTACATCAGTCTGGACTGGCAGTCATTTTCTTTTAGGATCTGAAATACTTCACTCCATGCTCTTCTTGACTTCATTGTTTGTGTTGAAAAGTTTGCTGTAATTCTGATAGACTTTCCTTTATAGGTGAACTGTCTTTTCTTTCTAACAGCTTTTAATATTCTGTTATTATGTTGGATTTCTGGGATGTTGATTATTATATGTCTAAGTGTAGTTTTATTTTGGTTATGGTTATTTGGAGTTCTATATGCTTCACTGATCTGTATGTCAGTTTCCATTCCCATGTTTGGGAAGTTTTCAACTATTACTTCTGTAAATAGCCTCTCAGTATTATTTGTTGTCACCTTCTTTTTCATTTATACCTATCAATCTTATGTTGTTTTTCTTTGCAACATCTTACAGCTTCTGAATTGCTATTTCCTGACTCCTTGATATTTTTAAAAAATCTTTCCTTTCCTGTTTACTAGCTGCAATCTTGTCTTCAAGGTCTGCAATTCTATATTCACATTTGTTGAGGAGGTTTTGCCAACTTTTGATGGAATTTTTGATTTCCTGTATATCTCTTTGAATCTGCTTCATGCATTCTTTTTGTTTCTTATATTGTTCATTCAGGGTTTCCATCTTTTTTCATTGTTCCTCTAATTTTTTAACTGTGCCTTCTTTAGATGTGTTCAGCATTTCTTTCATTACATTTATCATTTCTTCTTTTACCAGGGAGAATCTTCCTGATCTGAGTTCTATTATAGCTTCTCAGAGTTGTTTCTTTACTTTGGTTGTTATCATTTCAGTAATTTCAGGTGTATGGCTTATATTTTCTTCTATGTCCATGTCTCCTAGACTTGCTTGGGTTGGGCTGGAAGTTTGAGATTGCATTTTGCTCTTTCGTTTTCTCATTTTCCTATATTTCCAGCAATGTTTGAAAGCTTCCCCTGTGTGCTGGGAATCACCTGCCCCACTTTTGGCTCCTGGGGCAGACTGCAGGCAAACACTAGTCACTTGGAGGTCGCTGGGTATGGCCCAGTAATGCCCATGGGAACCTCCTGTGCATTCTCCAGTGATTTCGGATGCTGAGTGTGGTCTTACTGCCTGGGAATGATGTTCCAAGCCTTCCCTGTGTGCTGGGATTCAACCTGTATGCATTCAGCACCTGGGCCATTTCTTTCCTTTTTAAGTGATTTTTCCCTTTTTGCCTGTTAATTCAAATCCATTGTTTTCTACATTTAAAATCATATTTTAAAACCAGAACATGATTCTGAGCTGATGCCTTTGGATCCAGTGACCCAATACATAGATTCAAGTAACTTAGGAAAGCTTTCAGGAATACTCCTTTTAAATATTGGGTTGATTTCAATACTTTTGTTCTTTCTATACAGATACCCAGTTATTTCCTCATCTAAGCATTCTCTGAAGTTGTCTCTTTTGCATAGATTCTTTCTTGTGATTTTTGTGCTACTTTCTCCTCCTTCTGTCATTTTTACCTTTATCATTTTGCAGAATTTTTGTTTATGTGCTGTTGCAAAAGTTACAATTTCTTATTTCTAATGTGATTTTTATCTCTTAATTTTTTTCTTGATTATTGTCTGCTTTTACATTAAAGCTTTCTGTGCTTTGAACATAACTTCCCTTAATTTTATATTTATGTGTCATTGGTGTTCTACACTTTTAATTCATTTTAGTAAGTTCTTTCTGTTTCACTACTACTTTCAATTTGCTGAAACTATGAATTCTTTCACTGTGGACATGTTTATATGCCTGCTTTGTAGGTATACACAGGTATTTTGTTTTTCATTATTGTGGTTCCAGTTATGGCAGGTCTTTAAGTTTTATTGTTATTCTTGTAACCACTACTAGCAAAAGAATCTTTGGGTAGTTGAAGGACTCAAGATATCTTTTAATTTGTATTTTGGCTCTTGGAATCCTGTTACATTTGAGCAGTCTTGTTTGTTATGGCACACTACTTTCTCTTATGATTTTATCTGGACTGGGGATGCAATTCTATGGTGCAGGGGGGGAATAAGGTCATTGGCTCAATCTCTAACACTGCAAGAACAAATAGGCAAAATTAAAAAATAAAAACATAAAAGTAAAAAGGAAAGTACACACATACAAAAATAATATATATATAAACTTACTGTCTCTCTCATTTGTTTTGCTTTGTGCTGTGCTGATTTTTTGTCTTCTACAGTGCTTACCCCCCTCCTAAAAAACACTGCCTTCCTGAGGTCACTCATAGTCCAAACAATCCTATCTGATCTTTGCCCTTTCTAGAATCTTTCCACAAGTTTTGCTCCTTTGCACAGATCAGCTTGAATTCCTACATCAGTGTAAGCTCTGTTGTCCAATCTCTTCATGTTAGGGGTTTTGCTACACCCATTTCCACATAAACTGCAATCAACTTTCCTTCAACATGTATTGTTGCTGTGGGATTTTCATGCAGAAAGTACACCAAGGTCTTTTTTCCAGGAAACAGCTTTATTTGTGCCAGCACAGACTTAGGAGATTCATATCCAGAGGCTGAATGCAGAACACTGAGTATTGCTTCCTTTTATACATTTTTTGAGTATTTGTCTTCCTTATGTAGGTATACACTAACATTTACAGTCTGATTGGATACACATTCTAAGACTGGTTGGATATAATTTGTTTTGCAGAGTTGCATGAAAACTACACGGCGTACACAGAGGTTGACATCACTACATTATAAAAAGTTCCTGCTGGGACAGTGGAGAGGAGCTTTGCTACAGTAAGTTTATACTCTAGATTTCAATTGTGGTTATTTTTTTTGTCAAGTTCTCTTGATTTTTTTTTAAAAGGAGGCTTATATTTTATTCTTAAAGTAATTTTATTGGTGCATTTTAGATATACATAATGATCACATTTATCATAGAGAATTTGGACCTGTACATGATCTATCTTGAGTCTTTTCTTTTTCTCCATTCTTCTCCTTTGCTTTGAACCCTTCTTCCCCTCTTTATTATAAAAACTTTATTTCCATTTTTCCCATCTGTCTTCTTTTCCCATCCTTCCTTTTTTCCTCCCCTTCCCTTGTTCCCTTTCTCATTTGAACACTTTCTTCCTATTTCACAGTATTTGTTATACTTTTTGGTCCTTTTTTATCCTTTTGGCTTCTCATGCCAGAGAAATAATGGGATATTTGCACATAGTTGTTTGATTAATTTCTCTTAATAGTTTCAAAATACATCCATTTATTTAGAAACATCTCAAGTTTATTTGGCTTTATGACAGAAGAGTACTCTATTATATAAAAACGGAGGCTTTTAAAAGGATGTATATAGACAATAGATGTAAATAGCAATTATTATAAGAACTAGAGAACTCACAACATGCATAGATACATATTCATAGATATATTGTATATATAGATATATCTACAATAACATTAAAATATATGATTATCTATTCAAAATGCATGAAGCAATGCCTTTTTATATCTGAAACATTAAATGATTAATATTCAAATTTTCTCCTTAATTCTTCCATAAAACTTATTCTATTGTTATTCTAATAAGGCTTCTTATTATCTATCATATTCTCATGTAATAAAAAGCATATGAGGATTTTTTTTCCAATTCCCTATATCTATAAGGCTTTTGGAAAATTTCTAATCATCAAAATGTCTATTGGTACAGGGTTTATTAATGTAGTTTTTAATAGTTACTTATAACAAAAAGCTAAATTTTATGCCAAGGATACTCAAAAAGGGAAAATAATTTGCAGACACAAAGCAAGAAACAATTTTTCTTGTAAATATAACCATGAAAGAATTAAATTGATTGTAATAAATTAAAGTTTACATGATCATAACTAAATTAAAAATATTATATATAACTGTAGAATCATTAGTTTTCTGAATATGCTGGGACGAAAGAAGCAAACGAAGTTTTTTCTTGTCTTTTTGAGACAAGGTTTCTCTGCAGTTCAGGATAGCCTTGAGCTCATTTTGTAATCCAGGCTGGTCTTGAACTCACAACAATCATGCTGCCTCAGCCTCCTGAGTGCTGGGATTACAGGCATGAGCCACCACGCCCAGCAGCAAACAAAATTTAAATTTCAAACAATATTATGATGATTATAACTTATGAAGAGGCATAAAAAATTATTAAATAGCCCCAGCAGCTGGGTGCCCACCCAGCCCTCTTAGGACACTGGATTAAAGTTCGAGAGATACCGTGGGCTTGAGTGGACCACACCCAGAGATGTTGATTCAACCAGAGTAAGCAGTTCCACCAAAAGGGGAGCCGGAACTGCACCACTGCAGTAAGGTGAGTTGCAGCCCACCAGGGCAGGTCCAGGAAAAGTTAGGGATCATGGATCTCAGTGGCTGGGTGCTCACCCAGCCCCCTAAGACACTGGACTATGCCCCAGAGGTTCCACAGGTTTGAATAGAGCACAGCCAGCAACCTTCTTTCAACCAGCAGAACCAGGCTCACTGCAAGAGGGGAGTCAAAGCCACTTGAGTGCCAATAGTGGAGGGTGCAGGAGGTGATTTCCAAAACATCCAAGGAAAGCTTTGGAGCATCTCTGGAAACTCAGAAATATAGGAAAATGAGAAAACTAGAGACCAAAATGTAATCTCAAACCTCCATCCCAAGAAAGCCTAGTAGCCATGTACATAGAAGAAAATACTAGTCATACACCTGAAATGCCTGAAATGATATCCACTGAAATAAGCAAGTACAGGAAACTATGAGGGAATTCAAATCAGAAATAATATCCCAGGTAAAAGAAATGATAAAAGTAATAAAAGAAATACTGAATGAATCCAACAAAGACACAGCTAAAAAATTAGCAGAACAAAGCAAAATGATAAAATCCCTGAATGAACAGCTTAAGAAACGAACAGAATACATGAAGCAGATTCAAAGAGATATACAGGAAATCAAAAATTCATTGAAAGTTGCAAAAACTGCCTCAATGAAACTAAAGATAAAATCACAGACCTTGAAGATAAGATTGCAGCTAATAAACAGGAAAGGAAAGACCTTCTAAAAATAACAAGAAATCAGGAAATAACACTTCAACAGCTACAAGATAATACAAACAAAAACAGCATAAGATTAATAAGGATAAATAAAAAAGAAGGGGACAACACAAATAATATCAAGAGGCTATTTACAGAAGTAATAGCTGAAAACTTTCCAAACATGAGTATGAAACTGACATACAGATTAGTGAAGTATATAGAACTCCAAATAGCCATTACCAAAACAAAGTTACACCCAGACATATAATAATCACCATCCCAGAAATCCAACATAAGAACAAAATATTAAAGGCTGTTAGTGAGAAAAGACAGATCACGTATAAAGGAAAACCTATCAGAATCACAGCAGATTTCTCAACACAAACAATGAAGTCAAGAAGAGCATGGGGTGCTTTAGATCCTAAAGGAAAACAACTTCCAACCCAGACTGATGAACCTTTCAAAACTGTCCTTCAAAATGGATGGAGAAATAAGATACTTCCATGAAAAAGAACAACTGAAGAACTTCATGATCACCAAAACAACCCTACAAAGAATACTGAAAGACATTTTAGATACACAAAGAAAAAAAACACTAAGACAGACAATTAAACAGAATGGAAAGAAAGAACATCAGAAAGATAACATGTCAACAATAAACCAATATATGACAATTGTAACCATTATTGTAAATGGCCTCAATTCATGAATTAAAAGAAGCAGACTGGTAGAATGGATCAAGAAACAATGTCCAACCACATGCTGTCTACAAGAAACCCATCTAACTCAAAAGGAAACTCATAGACTGAAAGTCAAAGGGTGGAAAACAATACTCCATGCAACAGGAACTCAAAAAAAAGTGGGGGTAGCTATTCTGTTTGCAAACCATGTGAACTTCAAATCAACAATGGTCCAAAGAGATAAAGAAAGTCACTACATTACTAGTTAGGGGAAAACTGCAAGAGCAAGAGATAACAATCTTAAATAGATATGCACCAAATTCCAGACCACCCAGCTACACAAAGCAAGTATTAACAGAAATGAAAAATCAAATAGGCAATAACACAATTATAACAGGAGACCTTAACATGCCATTGACACAAAGGGATAGATTAACTAGACAGAAAATCAGCAAAGAAATAACAGAATTAAATCACACCTGTGAACAAATGGATTTAATAGACATATACAGAGTGTTCCATCCAACAACATCAGAATATGCATTCTTCTCAGCAGTACATGGGACATTCTCTAAAATAGACCATATACTAACCCAAAGAACATATTTAAGCAAATGCAAAAGAATTGAAATTATACTATGCATGTTATTGGATCATAGTGCTATGAAATTGGAAATTAATGATAAAAGTAACTGCAAAAACCACACAAACACATGGAAATTAAATAATACACTCTTGACCAATCAGTGGGTCACAAAAGAAATTAAAGAATAAATTAAACAATATCTACAAGAAAACAAAAATACAACTTAACTGAACCTGTGAGTGGCAATGAAAGTGGTCCTCAGAGGAAATTTATTGCACTGAATCCCCACAGTAGGAAAACAGAATGAACACAAACAAGAAAGCTGATAGTACACTCCAAACAGCTAGAAAAAGAAAAGCAAGCCAAACCCAAAGCCAAAAGAAGGGAGGAAATTATAAAAATTAGAGCAGAAATTGAATAATAGAGACTAAGGAAACAATACAAACAATCAATGACAAAGAGTTGGTTCTTTGAAAGAATAAATAAAGTTAATAAGCCCTTAGCCAACCTAATTTTAAAAAGGAAAGAAAAGACTCAAATTCACACAATATAGAATGAAAAAGGTGAAATCACTACAAAACCTGTGGAAATACAGAAGATCATCAGCACCTATTTCAAAAACCTCTACTCTCATAGGTTCGATAACACAGAAGAAATGGACAGATTCCTAAAAACATATAAACCACAAAAGCTGGAACAAGAAGATGTAAAACTGCTGAATAACCCAATTTCTATTAATGAAATTGAAAATGTAATCAAGTCCCTACCAACAAAGAAGAAACCAGGCCCAGACGGATTCACTGTGGAATTCTACAAGAAATACAAAGAAGACTTAATGCCGACACTCCTCAAACTCTTCAATGAAATTGAAAGGGAAGCAATTCTCCCTAAGTCATTCCTAGAAGTAAATATCACTCTAGTACCAAAACCCGAGAAAGACCCAACTAAAAAAGAGAACTACAGGCCAATCTCCCTAATGAACATAGATGAAAAAATTCTCAATAAAATATTGGCAAACAGAATGCAGCAAATTATCAAGAAGATTATACACTCTGACCAAGTGGGATTCATCCCAGCCATGCAGGGATGGTTCAACATATATAAAGCAATAAATGTAATCCACCATATCAATAGAGCCAAACGCAAGAATCACATGACTATTTCTATAGATGCAGAAAAAGCTTTTGATAAGATTCAACACCGATTCATGATAAGAAACTTACAGAGAATTGGAATAGATGGTCTTTACCTCAGTATGATAAAGACCATCTACGGCACACCAACAACCAATGTCATATTAAATGGCCAGAAATTGACAGCCTTTACCTTGAAATCAGGCACAAGACAAGGATGTCCCTTATCACTGCTCCTATTCAATATAGTACTGGAAATACTAGCCAGAGCAACTAGACAAGAGAGAGAAATAAAAGGAGTAAAGATAGGAAAAAAAGAACTTAAATTATCATTATTAGCAGATCACATGATACTCTACATAGAAGACCCCAAACCTCCAATGAAAGACTCTTAGATACAATAAATAAATTCAGCAAAGTAGCTGGATACAAAGTCAATACAAAAAAATCAATAGCATTCTTATACACTAACAACAAAATCACTGAGAGAGAAATAAGAGAAGCCACACTCTTCATGCTAGCATCCAAAAAATGAAATACTTAGGAATTAATCTAATGAAATATGTAAAAGACTTCTATAGGGAAAATTATAATACCCTGAAAAAAGAAATTGAAGAGGACCTCAGTAAATGGAAGACATCCCTTGTTCATGGATAGAAAGAATAAATATTGTGAAAATAGACATTCTCCCAAAATGGTTATACAGATTCAATGCAATACCAATGAAAATACCACTAACATGCCTCATAGATCAGAGAAATCACTCCTAAAATTCATCTGGAACCAGAAGAGACCTAGAATAGCAAAGGCAATTCTAAGCAGCAAAGGCAAGGCAGGAGGCATCACAATCCCTGACTTGAAGTTATACTACAAAGCTACCATAATAAAATCAACATGGTATTGGAAGAAAAACAGACCTGAAGATCAATGGAATAGACTAGAAGATACAACTACAAACACACTCAACCACCTTATCTTTGATAAAAGGGCCAAGCATGTACACTGGAAGAATGATAGTCTCTATAATAAATGGTGCAGGAAAAACTGGCTATCCATGTACCAAAAACTAAAACTAGACTCATGCCTGTCACCATGTACTAAACTAACATCTAAATGGATCAAAGATCTAAATGTTACAACAGAAACACTAAATCTGTTGGAAGACAAAGTAGGTAAAAATCTTGAAGACATAGGGGTTGGTAGAGAATTCATGAACAAGAACCAAACTGCACAGGAAATACTTTCCAGAATCAATAACTGAGATCATGTCTTGTTAAAGAATTTTCTACATGTTCAAAGAAATCTCCAGCAGAGTGAAAAGAAAACCCACAAACTGTGAAAAAATCTTAGTGGACTGTCCCTGAGACAAAGGACTTTCTAGAACTTATAAAGAATTAAAAAAAATCAGAACCCCAAAATTCAAAGACCCAATCCAAAAATGGGCATCCAAGATGAACACACAGTTCTCAGATGAAGAAATATAAATGAAACTAAATATATGAAAAAAAGTTCATCATCATTGCTCATTAGAGAAATGCAAATTAAAACCACACTGAGATTCCATCTCACTCCAGAAAGAGTGGCCAGGATCAACAGAACTACCAACAACAAATGCTGGAGAGGCTGTGGGGAAAAATAACTCCTCTGCACTTTTGGTGGAGTGTAGACTGGTGCAACTACTGTGGAGGTCAATCTGGAGATTCCTCAAAAAGCTGGGGTTGGAGGTCCCATTCGATGCAACTATTCCACTCCTAGGCATAGTCCCAGAAGAACTGAAAACATCTTACCACAGTGATATATGTGCACCCATGTTTATAGCAGCACAATTTGTAATAGCCAGATCTTGGAAACAACCTAAGTGCCCATCAACTGAGGAATGGATAAAAAGATTTTGGTACTTTTATACAATGGAGTACTACTCAGCTATAAAGAATGATCACATTGAGATATTTAGAAATAAATGGATGCAACTTGAGACCATACTCATAAGTGAAACAAATCAAATTAACATGTATAAATACCATATAGTCTCCCTAGTGTAAGAAATGGTAAGGGTACAGAAGATTTTATGGTAATCATGGTTCACTGTTATATTTCTTTGAAGTCTTATGTTTTATTCATTGATTGGAATTGTTTTATTCTGTTTTGTTTGATCTTAATATATGTGATTGTGTGAATATTACTTTGAAGAAAAGACAATATGGCAGCTATTGTTGATTTAATACCATCTTGCTCTGAAGTCCTACCATGCTTTTATTTTTCTATTACCATTGGTTCTTTCATGTTGTGTCTTATTGGATTTTAATATGTATGATAGTATAAACAAACTTTTTATGGAAAATGAGATAATATAGTAGCCATTGTTCATCTTTGGTTATTTGGTTCAGAATGCCTTATAATACTTTCATTCTCTTGAGTGGTTTTATTCTATTTTGTTATGTTTGACATTACTGTGTGTAAATCTAAGCTCAACTATTTCAAAGAAAGAGAAATTATGATAGCTACTGTTAATATACAATTATCTTGTTGTGAAGTGCTGTGTTGTTTACATTGTTCTGTTCTGATCTGCTTAGATCTTTTCTTTTTTGTTTTATTCTCTTTAAAATAAAAACATTTTGTTGAAAGAGATAAAATGTAAAACAGAAAAAGAGGTAGAAACAATACAGAATTTCAGAAAAAAATAAACAGTAAGAAATCACCAGTTGATAAATTACATATTGTCTTCTTAGACATAGTTGTTCAAGTTACAAAATTAAAGCATACAAAGTGGATATTTGAATAGTGAGAGTGCAAACAGTGCTGTTCAATGATCCAATAAAAATTTAGCAACATGGTTATCAATCCTACACACTTAAACATAAGTGCAGTTATATCCTTTAGAGCACTTACTTTTCCTCCTTTTGCTTTTTAAATCCATTATCTATTTAGTTATATCCTGTTTCAGGTTGCTCAGTACCCTACTGACCTGTTTTATTGTTGTTGCTTACTTGTTAATAAACTTATATTATTCTGTTGCTTTATTTTTGAGTTTCTCCTCATCCATGCCCCCTGGATCTGCTTTGGTGGAGTTGGGAGTTTTTTGGAGGTATTTTCTTGCTTTGTTATCTACTTTTTTTTTAGAGGTAGCAAAATACAGCAGAACAAACCCATGTGAGGCAGTGCAGTGAAATTGGCACAGAACCTCACAGCAGGTCACCAGGTCAACAGCAATAGGCACAATAGTACATCCCATTCTGTTCACATTAGCTGTTCTTTCAGTCAGGTAGAGCAAAATGGAACTTATAAAAACAGAATATTGAATAGAGCAGTACCATTAATCAGAACTGAGCAAAACAGTGATAAAAACATTTGCCTTCAAAGAGATGGTAGAAGGAAATCCCCATTATTTGCTATATTGCATATGTTCATCCTCCCAAGAGATACTTAGATCTCTGGCTCCCACTTGCTAATGGGGGAGGGGATCACTGCCACTTACTAGAGCAACGAGCTGGCTACTTGTTTTCCCAGCACCCCAAGTTCCAACATGGCATGGACCTCAGGAAATGCTGATGCTTTTCACCCTGGGGTAGCTGTAGCTTGACAGGCCACAGCCACTTACCAGAGTGGTGAGCTGGCTGCTTGTTTTCCCAACGTCCCAAGTTCCAACATGGCACAGACCTCAGAATATGCTGATGGTTCTCGCCCTGGCTCAGCCATGGCTTGCCAGGCCACAGTCCCTAACCAGAGCCTGGGGTATGACTTTTAAAGGCTTGTATTTCTTTTCTTTTTTTTTTAAGAGAGGGGAAAAAACTGGAAAAAAGTAGAAATATTACAGAATTTCAAGAAAAGAAGATAAACACTAAGAAATCACTAGTTGATAAATTACATATTGTTATTTTAGAAATAGTTTTTCAAGTTACAAAATTAAAGCACACAAAGTAGCCACTAAAGCAGTGAGAGTGCAAACAGATCTGTTCAACAATCCAACCAGAACCTAGAAATATGGTCATCAATCCCACATACCTAAACATACATGCAGCTATATATTTTATAGTGCTTCCTATTTCCTCTTTTTTTACAATAGCAATTATACATTTTTAAAATTTTATTTAAAGAGAAGAGAAAAATAACAAAACAGAAAAAAGGGTAGCAACAGTACAGAATTCTAAAGGAAAGAAATAAAAAGGAGAATGAGAAAAAGTCCCACTAAGAAATCAGTAATTTATACATTACGTACTGTTATCCTGGATGTAGTTGTTCAAGTTACAAAGTTAAAGGGTACATAGTAAATATTCAAACAGTCAGACTACAAACAGCTCTGCTCAAAGATCCAACACAGATTCAGCAATATGGTCATCTATTTTACACACTCAAACATACATGCAGTTATATCCCTTAGAGCATTTTCTTTTCCTCTCTTTTTTACAATAGCAATTACACTTTTTGGTTTTATTACTCTTGTAGTTCTTATTTACTTTTTACACTAGAGACACAATATGATATTTATAAATATGATTCTTATTTATTTCACTAATGAGGATAGTCTCAAGTTGTTTCCATTTGCCTATGAAGGCCTCAAGATCATCCTTTTTTATAGCTGAGTAATATTCCATTGTATAAAATGCCACATCTTTTTCATCCACTCTGCAGTTGATGGGCATCTTGATTGTTTCCAGGATTTAGCTATCACAAATTGTGTGGCTATGAACATGGGAGCACATATATCACTGTAATATGAACTTTTCAGCTCTTTGAGGAAAATACCCATGAGGGGAATAGCTGGATTGAGTGGGGCTTCCAATCCTAGGATTCTGAGAATTCTCTATATGGATTTTCATAATGGTTGCACCAGTCTACATTCCCACCAACAGTGGCAGCACTGTTCCTTTTTCCCCCAGCAGCCTTTCCAACATTTGCTATCAGTTGATTTCTTGATGGTAGCTATTCTTTCTGGAGTAAGATGGAATCTCAATACTGTTTTAATTTGCATTCCTCGAATGACCAGTGATGGTGAACATTTCTTCATGTATTTATATGCCATTTGTATATCTTTCTCTGAGAACTGTGTGTTCATCTCAGATGCCCATTTTTGGAGAAAGTCTTTGAATTTGGGGGGCTTGATGTTTTTCAATTCTTTAGGTGTTCTGGAAACAAATCCTTTGTCTGAGGGGTTGCTGGCTAAAATTCTTTTCCACTCTGTGGGTTTTATTTTCACTCTGTTGGTGATTTCCTTTGAAGTGCAGAAGCTTTTCAATAATGTGAGATCCCATTTGTTGATTCTTTGAAGTGTTTCCCATGCAGTTTGCATTTTGTTCATGAATTCTCTGCCTACCCCTATGTCTCCAAGACTTCTACGTACCTTGTCTTCCAGTAGATTTAGTGTTTCTCTTTTAATATTTAGGTCTTTGATCCATTTAGACTTTAGTTTTGTGCATGGTGATAGGCTTGGATCTAGTTTCAGTCTTTGGCATGTAGAGCCAATTTTTCCAACACCATTTATTAAAGAGACTATCCTTCTTTCAGGGGACATATTTAGCCCCTTTGTCAAATATCAGGTGGCTGAGTGGCTTTATAGTTGTGCTTGCACCTTCTAATCTGTTCCATTGATCCTCAGGTCTATTTCTTTGCCAGTACCAAGCTGATTTTATCACTGTGGCTTTATAGTACTGTTTCAAGTCAGGAATTGAGATACCTCCTGCCTTGCTTTTGTTGCCTAGAATTGCCTTTGCTATTCTAGGTTTCTTCTGTTTCCAAATGAATTTTAGCAGTGTTTTATCTAGATCTGTGAGGTATGTCAATGGTATTTTGATTGGGATTGTGTTAAATCTGTGTAACAGTTTTGGGAGTATGGTCATTTTCACAATGTTGATTCTTTCTAACCAAGAGCAAGGAATGTTCTTCCATTTTCTAATATCCTCTTCAATCCCCTTTTTCTGCATAGTATAATTTTCAGCATATAGGTCTTTTACATTTTTAGTTAGGTTGATTCCTAAGTATTTCATTTTTTTTACATGTTATTGTAAAGGGGGATATTTCCATAATTTCTGTCTCAGTGAGTTTTTTGTTTGTGTACAGGAATGCTACTGATTTTTGAACATTGACTTTGTATCTAGTTACACTGCTGAACTTGTTGATTACCTCTAGCAGTCTTTTAATGGAGTTTTTTGGTCTTCTGTATAGAGTATCATGTCATCTGCAAATAGTGATAATTTAACTTCTTCCTTTCATATCTTTATTCCTTTTATTTCTCTCTCTTGTCTGATTGCCCTGGTTAGTGTTTCCATAACTATGTTGAAAAGGAGTGGTGATAGTGGACATCCTTGTCTTGTTCCTGATTTTAAAGTGAAAGCTTTCAGTTTTTGTCCATTTAGTACAATGTTGGCTGTTGGTTTGTCATAGATGGTCTTTATAAGGTTGAGGTAGACGCTGTGTATTCAGAGTTTCTGAAGGGTTTTTATCATGAACATGTGTTGGACTTTGTCAAAAGCTTTTTCTACATCTATTGAGATGACCATGTGGTTTTTGTCTTTGGCTCTGTTGATGTGGTATATTATATTTCTTGATTTGCATATGTTAAACCATCCCTGCATTCCTAGAATGAACCCCACTTGGTCATGATGTATAATCTTCTTGATGATTTGCTGCATTCTATTTGCCACTATTTTGTTGAGAATCTTTGCATCAATGTTCATTAGTGAGATTGGCCTATAGTTTTCTTTTTGGCTGCATTTTTCTCTGGTTTTGGTATCCGAGTAATACTTGCCTCCAGGAATGATTTAGGGAGGATTGCTTTTTTCTCAATTTCATTGAAGATTTTAAGGAGTACTGGCATCAAATCTTCTCTAACTTTCTTGTAGAATTCAGCTGTAAATTCATCAGGACCTGGACTTTTCTTTGTTGGTAATTTTCAATTTCAATAGCTGATATTGGGTTGTTCAAATTTGGTATATCTTCTTGGTTGAGCTTTTGTAGTTCATATGTTTCTAGAAATCTGTCCATTTCCTCTATGTTTTCCACTCTATGTGAGTAGAGATTTTCAAAGTAGGTATTCATAATCTTTTGAATTTCCATGGGATCTGAAGTAATTTCTCCCTTTTCAGTTCTTATTGCATGAATTTGGGTTCTTTCTTCCTTTCTCTTGATAAGGTTAGCTAGGGGTTTGTCAATTTTGTTTATTCTCTCAAAAAACAAGCTTTTTGATTCATTAATTCTTTGTATTTTTTTTTAGTTTCAATTGCATTGATTCCTGCTTTAATCTTTACAATTTTGTCTCTTCTATGAGCTTTGGGTTTAGCTTGCTCTTCTTTTTCTAGAAGCTTGAGATGGAGCATTAGGTTGTTTATTTGTGCTCATTCTGTTTTCTTGATATGACAATTTATTGCTATATATTTCCCTCTTAAGACTGGTTTCATTGCATCCCACAGATTACAGTATGTTGTTATGGTGTTTTCATTGAATTGTAGATATTCCTTTATTTCTTCTTTAATTTCATCTGTAGCCCACTGGTTGTTCAAAAAGCTGTTGTTTAATTTCCATGTATTTATGCAGGTTTTACAATTTCTTTTGCCATTAATTTCCAATTTCAGTGCACTATGATCAGGTATTGTGCATGGTATAATTTCAATACTTTTGCATTTACTTAAGAATATTTTATGGGATAATATATGGTCTATTTTGGAGAATGTCCCATGTGCAGCTGAGAAGAATGTGTATTCTAATGTGACTGGATGGAACATTCTGTAAACATCTACTAAGTCCAATTGCTCACAGGTATGATTCAGTTCTGTTATTTCTTTGCTGACTTTTTGTCTAGTTGATCTACCTCTTTGTGACAATGGGCTGTTAAGATCTCCTATTATAATTGCGTTCTTGTGTATTTGGTTTTTTATGTCCATTAGTATCTGTCTTATATAGATGGGTGCTCCTGTATTTGGCACATATATATTTATAATTGTTAGTTCTTCCTCTTAAATTTTACCACTAACCAGTATGTAATGACTTTCTCTATCTCTTTTAATCATTTTAGGTTTGAAGTTCACATTGTCTGCAAATTGAATAGCTACCCCTGCTTTTTTCTGGGTTCCTGTTGCATGGAATACTGTTTTCCATCCTTTGACTTTTAATCTATGAGTTTCCTTTTGGGTCAGATGTGTTTCTTGTATAAAGCATATTGTGGGGTCCTGTTTCTTGATCCATTCCATCAATCTATTTCTTTTTATAGGTGAATTGAGGCCATTTATATTTATGGATAGCACTGATACGTACTGGCTCAACTTTGCCATGTTATGTTCCAGTTGTTTCTTTCTGCTTTTCCTCTTATTTAATTGCTTATCCTACCTGGACATTTCTTTCTGTTGTTGTTTTGGGGATTGTGGTCATTTTTATCTCTGTTTAGTATGTTTTTCAGTAATCTTTCTAGGATTGGTTTGGTGGACATGAATTTCTTCAGTTGTTCTTTGTCATGGAAGTATCTTGTTTCTCCATTAAATTTGAATGAAAGTTTTGCTGGGTACATCAGTGTGGGTTGAAGGTTGTTTTCTTTCAGGGCTTGAAATACTTCACTCCAAGATCTTCTTGACTTGAGGGTTTGTGTTGAGAAGTCTGCCATGATTCTAATGGGCTTTCCTTGATAAGTGAGTTGTCTTTTCTCTGACAGCTTTTAATATTCTGTTTTTATGCTGTGTGTCTGAGATCTTAATTATTATATGTCTGGGTGTGGATTTGTTTTGCTTGTGACTGTTTGGTGTTCTATATGCCTCACTTATCTGCATATCAGATTCTTTCCCCATGTTTGGGAAATTTTCTGCTATTATTTCTGTAAATACTTTATGTATGTCATTTGCCTGGACTCCTGTATCTTTGCTAATGCCCATTATTCTTATATTGTTGCTCTTGGCATCATCAGGAAGCTTCTGGATTGTCATTTCATGCTGCTTTGTTATTTTTAAAAGTTCTAGCTTTTCCTGATCACTAACTGTGGTCCTGTCCTCAAGGTCTGAAATCCTATCTTCAGCTTCCTTTAGGCAGTTTTGCATGCTTTCAATAGAATTTTTTGTTTCTTGGATTTCTCTTTGAGTTTGTTTCATGAATTCTGCTTGTTTTCTATATTGTTCATTCAAAGTTTCAATCAGTTTCCCATGCTCATGTACTTTTTTCTCTAGTTCTTCTTTAGCTGCATTCAACAACTCCTTTACTAAAGTTGCTATTTCTATGTTTACATAGAAGAGTACTTCTAATTTGATTTCCTCTATAGCCTGATGCAGCTTTTTTTTTATTTCACTTGCTATCTTTTCAGAGTTCCTGGTGTGTTACTTTTGGGGTCCTCTATTTCAATTTCTCCTGTACTTGCTTCTGGTGAACTATATGTTTGAGACTGCATTTTGTTTTTTTGTTTTGTCATTTTCACTCTGCCTGGTGCCTTCTATGTGTAGGAGAGGATCACACACACTCTTTTCAGACACACCAAAGTCTTACAGTTAGTTGGAGAGGGTTTTACTACTGGCCCTATTTATCCCCTGTACACCTCTATTTTAGGGGTATACTCACCACACTGATACAGTCAATCCACTGTAGTTCAAGGTTTGCCACCTGGGAGCAAAGTTTCAAATTTTTTCACACTAACTGGAACCTGCTGTGATCTTCTGATGTTCCTGGTGGCAGGGCAGGCCCTCAGGGGAGGTTCCGGGCAGTCCACCCCTGAGCCAGGCTTGTGCTGAATTCTCGGTGGCAGGGCGGGCTCTTGGTGGTGGTTGGGGGCAACCCACCCCTGAGGTGGGCTTGTGCTGAGTTCCCAGTGGCAGGGTGGGCCCTCAGTGGTGGTTGGGGGCAGCCCACCCCTGAGGCAGGCTTGCAAGGTTGGAAGTTTCAGTCCATACTCAGTTGGCTCCAAGGCAGCATGGCATGGCAGGGCAACCTTTTACAATGGCTGCAAACCACAAGGAGTGAGCTGGCAAGAGCAAGTCTTGTATTTCAATGTTGCCTTTACTTGCTCCTGATGGACTAGATGTTTGAGATTGCATTTTGCCTTTTTTAAAAAAAATTTTATTTAAAGAAAGGGGGAAAATAAAGCAAAACAGAAAAAAGGGTAGAAACAATACAGAATTTCAAGAAAAATGAACAGTAACAAATCACTAGTTGATACATTACATATTATCTTCCTGGATGTAGTTGTTCAAGTTACAAAATCAAAGCATACAAAGTGGACATTTCACACAGTGAGGCTGCAAACAGCTCTGTTTTCTGATCCAACAAAAACTTAGCAACATAATTATCAATCCTACACTCTTAAATATACATGCAGCTATATCCTTTAGAGCACTTGCTTTTCTTCCTTTTGTTTTTTAAGTCCATTATCCATTTAGCTATATCATGTTTCAGGTTGTTCAGTACCTTGCTGATCTGTTTTGTTGTTGTTATTTACTTTTTAAAAATTTTTTCTTATTATTATTTTTTATTTTATTTATTTCTTTTATTTTGAAGGTAGCAAAATGCAACAGAACCAGATAGTACATAGCCAACTGAGGCATTGCAGTGAAATTGGCACAGAACCTCACAGCAGGCCACCAGGACAGCAGCAATAGGCACAATAGTACATCTGGTTTTCTTCCCAATAATTGTTCCTTCAATCAGGCAGAGCAATATCAAAGGAAATACCGAAATTACAAGAACAGAATATTGAATAGAGCAATACCATTGATCAGAAAAGAGCAAAACAGAGATAAAAATATTTGACCTCAAAGAGATGGCAGAAGAAAATCCCCCTTATTTGCTATATCGCATATAGTCAAACTTGCAAGACATGCTCAGATCTCTGGCTCTCACTTGCTAGTGGGGGGATGGATGTTTGATTATTAGCCCATGAACCTGTAGGCTCACGGCCACCCACCAGAGGGGTGGACTGGCTGCCCATTTTCCCAGTTCCCCAAGGTCTAACTTGGTGCTTCACGGATCTTAGGAAATGCTGATATGATTCTCTCCCTGGGGTGGCCAAGGCCCGCTGGGCCACAGCCACTTACCAGAGAGGCATACTCTGAATTTTGCCTTTTTCTTTTGCCATTTTCACCTTTTGGGCAAATATTTGGTCTTTCAATCCCAATAGTCTCGACTGTCAGTAGTGTGAATCTTAGGGTCCTACTCTGTGGTTGATTCTTGTTCACTTGCTGGGTACTACAATGAAGTAGAGAGCCAGTTACCTGAATTCCTCCTGCAGAACCTGTTGGGTGAATCTTATATTCTTCTTGGGCTAACTAGTCTAGGAGTATTGATGATGGTCAACTCTTACTTCCTGCTCTTGCTAGGTCTTCAGGTTATTGCAGGTCACCAGATCTCCCTGTCTATTTTTTGTGTCACTTGAGGCTCTACTGTGTCACTGGGTGTCTCATAAGCCCTTTTAATTTTCTCCAAGTTTGGGGAGGCCTTATTGGCACACTCCTCAACCTGTCTGATTTTGTCTGTGTGGAGAAGGGGATCACCCACCCTCTTGCCAGGTTCACCAGAGTCTTACAGTTGGAGGAAGTTTCACTACTGCCCCTATTTATGCACTGTAAACCTATATTTTAGGGGCAAACTCACCACACTGATTGGAGCCTGCTGAGGTCCTCTGTTTGGGTGAAGGGTTCCTGAGTCTCCCATTGAGCCAGCACAGTAATCTGCTGTACTTCAAGGTTGTGGGAGGAGGGGTGGAAGCCAAAGATCAACAGTTGTACTAGTCCAGGAGGTGGAGAGAGCCAAAGGTAGGGAATAGCAGTGGCAGTATGGGCATCTGTGCAGGAAGCACGTGCAGGAAGTATGCAGTGCGTCTTATGCAACACTGAGCACAATCTCACTCACTATGAGAATAACCATGAAGTAAATCCAAGGTGTGGGGACAGTGAATCATGGGACATACTGCCCAAAAAGAAAACTGGCACAAATCTCAGTTACCTAGCTCCCCCAGCATCCTTTTTCCTTTTAATTTTCCTTAATTATTAACTTACTAAAAAGAAATATTTTTGAAGACCAAGTTATGCAATTTAAGAAATTATAAGCAGAAACAAATAAATCAATGAAGGTAAATCCATGTTTACATGTTCAACACTTTGATATGAAAGTATGTTCAGCAAGGATACAGAAGTAATTAAAAGGGTTCATCCTGTATTTATGTATAAATTTAACTTTGAGATTAATAAATTTCTTTCCCATTTGATGGACCATTCACACACAAAGATCTTGTATTAGGCCAAATAACCATTGCCCCATGCTACATATCATAGAAACACGTTGTCTGACTCAGTTTAGTAAAATATCAACACAAACTAACTTCTTCAAATTGAATAACAATATAAGAATTATGTGCCAACATTTATAAATTGTGTATAAGTTTATATTCAAGAAGGCAAATGCAGCTTTCAATACATTTGGTCTACTAAAGAACAGATGGCAAGGAAGCTGGTGAAAGAACAACAGACTTTGCTTTTAAGACTGCTCCAGTCCAGGTGTCTGGATGCTTCCAGATGAGGGATATAGGAATAAACTGAATAAGTGAACACTCAGCTGTAATGAAAATTTTTTAAGAAGTTTTCCTCAGATGCCAAAAACTATGTAAGTCTGAAAGAGAAAACAATGCTGAAATAGTTAATTCCTAAGGTAGTATTAGTTTCTCTAATCCAGGGCTTCTGTGTCTTCTGAAATTTTAATTTAGTATATGTGTGCCATATGTCACAAATACATTTGTTGTGGATGGTTTTTTACTTGTTCATGACACATCTATTCCTCTTCCCCTCTGCTACTGTGTAGCCTGGTTGATACATCTGCCAGGGCCCTCCAAAACCAGAAGGGAAATTGGTTACTAGAAACAAACCAGGACTCTTGAAAGGCAGTACCTTAAAGGGCAGTCAAGAAAGTAATATCTATCCAGCCTTCATTATAGCCTTGCCTGCCTGTATATTTGTCCCTCATTTCTACAATATGCTGCTTGCATGCAAATTTGTACTATGTTACCAAGATCCTTACAAACTGAAAGTTCAGTTTAGAGACCACATCAGTCTTTTAAAGTGAAGTTAAATCCTTCCTGGAAGACTACATCCACAACTTGATCTTAAAGATTTCCATTAATGGATTTCTCATAAAATTGAATTCATACTTGAATCATCTAGGTTCCCAGTATAGCTCAGAGCTAGAGCATTTGCCTGGCACCCTCCTACCCTAGATTCCAAGTTTATAATTGAACAGTTAACTGACAGCAGATGTTAGGGTTAGTACTTACAGAGTATATGAAAACCCCAGGGAATGCTCTTTATCTTGTGTATTAGGGAAAATCAGCCAAGCAGATTTTTCTCAAATGCCTTATCTTTTAATTAATTACCTTCTTGAGTACATACATTATTTCATACAAAATTTATCAAATTACAGACAACTACAAAAAGAAAATAAAAATCATCTGTAGTTCCTCTATGCACAGACGAGAATTCTAAGTTTATACAAAAATGTAGTCAAAATGGATTTCTGAGTAACATAATTGTGTATCTATCTATGTATGTAGAAATGTACTACCAATGGTTAGTTGAATATTATAAATATGCATAATCAATTTCTCCATACCTGCTTTCTAATACTAGGTAAATTGAAACAATTATTTTTAATAATGAATGGAGCTATTTGATAAAAAGAGCAAGTCTCAATAAAAATAAACTAATGTTCACAAAATAGCAGAAGAAATCACAAAGAAAAGCATAAAAAGATTTGGGTTCCTAGGACTTACCAGCCTGTTTTTCTAAATATTGTGAATTATTTGTCAAACAGAAAATTAAGAGCAAGGATAGTAACACAGATATAGCATAGTGTTAGTGTATGAAGTAGTTACAAAATTGGTAAGAAAACCATAAGACCTGAAAAAATAAGAAAAACAGGTGAGTAGTTCCTAAGGAGGGGTTGCCACTAGCTAATACTCATATACAGAATTTTAACATCAGTAATAGTTAAACAGACAAAAAATTTTAAAAGTTGTTCTGTGATCAAAAGTAATGAAAGTAAAATAACTATAATGATGTCAAAACTGAACAAAAGGGCTATCTATTCACTATTGTTTTTTTTATTTTTTGAGAAGGGTCTCTCTATGCAGTTCAGGCTGGCCTTGGGCTCACTTTATAGGCCAGGCTGGTCTCAAATGTGCAACAATCATTCTACCTCAGCTTCCTCAGTGCTGGGATTACAGGAGTGCACCACAACACATGGCTTATTGACTGTTGTTTAATAGCACATTTTCAGTGGCTATCAGAGTAAGTACATATATTGGATGAATTTACAATACTGTTGCTACATGATATTCATTTGATATTTATTTGGAATGATAAAAAGATAAAGCCAAGCTAAATATAAAGAAAATGAAAAGATTAAATATGTTGATATATATTTTGAATATAAACTACTATGTATCCCTTAAAATGATGATTATGATTGAATTTTTAAGCCACCAAAAAATAAATAAAGTAGTGTAATTGTATAGAGAGCATAATTATACAATATAACTTCAAATAAAAACCTGGTTGAAATTGGGTGACATGATAGTGCTGTTGTTTGCTGCTGCTGTTCTCCCATTATCTCTTAATTATCTGTATGTACCAAACATATTGGTCTAAAAATATAAAAATATTTAGAAAATATAATCAGAAAACTCATGCAGAAAATGGAATAAGCCCTGATCTTTTAGCAATGCTCTAGGCATGAGGCCATGAGAATATCAGCACACCTTCAGAAATTGCAAAAAGAAGTTATTACTAAGCTCATGGCCTGAGTTGAAAATAAAATTTACTTGAAAACTCAACTTTCATAATATGCTGTAAGTTTGTGAAGCGTATGTGCATGTGCGTGCATGTGTGTGTGTGTGTGAATCCCTAGAGCTTAACATTTTAGACTTACACAGATTCTATCCTACATTTAATGTTTTGTCCTTTGGTAAGTAACCATATTGGATCTTTTGGATTTGTACTTCTATGAATGCATCACTCAGCTGTGGACTCATGATTTTGCTTCATGTCAGAATCTGAACTAAGAATCATTTCGTTAATGCTGTGACTCGTTCTTCCAGATAATTTCCCTAAGTAGTTTTCATAATACTACACCTACTACCACAGCTATTACTAATACATCAAATATACAGCAGTAAAAAAAGACATTAACTTTTAAAGATCGATAAATTAACTTGCTAAAAAATTAAAATTGTACACACACTCACACACACACACACACACACACAAGCGTCCTTTTCTGTTCCTTACTTCCATATTCTAAATGCCAAAACTGATCATAACATTTTTGTGTTGGTTACTTTTTCTGAGGGTCATCATAGGGGAAGGATGAAACTGCTTCCAGGAAGCCAGGTGAAGTGCATTGCAAAGTCTTCTTGTAGATGTTTATCTCACCTTGTTTGTCTTCATACAGAATAGTTTCTTTACCGATGATGTTCCTCTGGCAAGTATGTGGAAAGACGTTTCAGAGCCACAAAGTTGACTGAATCCATAAATCTGCACATGGGATTAAATCTCTTATGAGAGCAGATTTCCTGAGACACAGTCAGAGAATTATGGAAGATTTCAGTGATGTTAAGTGACAGTATTACAAACCTCTGTAAGATATAGGGCAAGGGAAAGAGGTCTTCAAGGATTTCCTCAACACATTGTTCCGGAATATCCATTTTTCTGCAAGCCTACCTATGTAACTCTGAGATTCTGTCTTTTCTCACAGCACTTCAACTGCCGCACTACCCTCAGTGAGCTTTGCTTCAGCTGACTGTTCCCTAGAATGAGAATAAAGGAGTGAATACAGGGAGAGGCAGCTACATTTATCAAGCCAAAAAGAAACAAAGGTTTATTTTCTGGCATATTAGCACATGATGTTTGTATGATAATGCTTATAAAAAACAAGGCATAAAGAATGATAAAAGATACTAAAATTTTCACTGCTTTCATGTGAGTTTCTGTGTTAAAGCCTCTGAACCCTGTGATATTCAGTCGCATCTGCTTGTGGTGCCTCCAAAGAGAAAAGATTAACAGAAAACACATGATTATAGCCAGTATAAAGAAGAAAATGACTGACAAATTGACTAAGAGATGGCCAATAAAATACTCTCCACTACATGGATGGAGCTGCCAGGATGTGTTTCTGTATTTCAATTTATGATCGTTAATCATTTTCACATCTTGCAGAAAATAAAATACAAATAACAGAAGCATGCATCCCATTAGAAGTGTAAAAACAATACTGATTCTTTTCTTCAACCAGAGAAATATGGAGTGAGAAAAAGTTGCTATCTTCAGGAAATAAAAGATGCTGAGGCTGGTAGTAAATGAGATGGTTGAATGATTGAAAATTATCCAAAGATAAAACATATAGTCAATGAAGTTGCCAAAGTTATAGATATCTGGAGAGAATATCCTTATATAGCCATCTAAAATTATTATCAAAATGAAACAAAGTCTGGAAATAGCCAAACCAGTGAGTATGAAGCAAATCAGAGATAATTTCTTCTTTTTAACACACCCAATGCAGTTTACAAGTCCAATGAATCCATTCCCTAAAAGCCCCAGGACTGACTCACTAGTTGCAACAAAAATGAGGAAGATTTCCACAGCACTTGGTATATCTTCCAATCCTTAGCAGCAGCTATTTCAAATCACCTGCTGCAGACTGAGGTATATCTGGGCTGGGTGATGGAAGGATGATTCTCTTGTCTTTCTTTATATCAAACCATACTCCAGGAATATCTGGTGATGAAATCAGAAATATCTTCATTGGGATCCCTCCAGTCCCTTCTATAAAACTCAACTAGCCTAAAAAATATATGTCCAGGCTGAATGCTGACTTC